>DWJZ01001575.1:0-22767 GCA_018249125.1 Asbolis capucinus
AATGTCGTCAGTTACCTTCAAGAGAGTAGTGATAGTACTATGTCCTGGATGAAGACCTGATTGGTAAGGATTTAGGATATGATTAAGACAAAGAAAAGACTTCAGTTGAAAGTAAATAAGTCGTTCAAACACTTTTGATAGGGAGTATAGATATTGAACGAAAGTCGGAACAGGATAAAGCGTCTTTCCATGCTGTAATAAATGTCTGTGAAGTAAGGAAAAAATTGAGGATAAATGTTATTACAGGAGCGACAATGTCGAGGATGGGCAGTATCATACGACGACTAATACTATCACTACCTACTGCATTAAAATGAATGACCAATATACTCTTCTTAACATCACAAATGTCAAATTGGCTAAATGAAAAGGCATGATAGTCAGGAGTGGGCAAAGACGAAAGAATATTTAAAGATGTTTGCTTCGAACTTATATCGATGCTTGAAGTTCCTGTGAAATACTGAATTAAACAGTCGAATTTAATTTTAATTGAAGAATTGTTGTTACGTGACTTCCCAACTCCTATAGATCTTAAAAATTTCCATACCTTTACTGGGACTTCATCTTGAACACGATTGTGAATATGGCGTCGCTGTGCATCTCTACAAACCTTATTGCAGTGATTCCTTATGGTCCTGTATTTAGAGAGGTTCTTCTCACTGGGATCTACTTTATATCTAGTTTTGGCATTATTTTTCTTTCTAATAAGTTTTTCTTATGTCTTCTGTCAGCGAGGGAGCAGGAAGATGTCGTACACGTATGGGACGAACAGGTGCATGAATGTCAAGTAGGTGGATCAACAAAGAATTAAATATTGCTACCTGCTCATCTACGGAATCTGCATCATAAACGACATCCCATTTAACTTTTGTCACGTCACTTCAAAACGTATCTAAGTCCATTGAACCAGTTTCGCTGAAGCAAAATCCTTGATTTAGCCTTGGGAGGTCTTAATTTATAAGACAGATAAATTAGGTCATGATAAGAAAAGGCGTCAGCAGCACATTGACCTTGTTTGAAATCAGATCACATGATCAGGAGAGGAAACGCTAATTAAATCAAGAAGTGGTGGTATAGCATTGGGAAATAAGTGAGTTGCAGAGAGGGGAAGAATGTGTAAGTTGGCTGTTTCGACTATAGTTTTGAGTCGTGCCGCTCTCGAATCATTTTTCAGAAGGCAAGTGTCAACACTGAGTCACCCATAAGTATAGTATGAGAATAAATAGGAGTGAGTTCTTCGATAAGTTTTTCTAAGGTAGGAAAATATTGGATATTCAAAGTAGGACTATAAAAAGAGTGCTTCAACAAATAAATACTCCGCTTCACTTCTGGTCTCAGACAATGAAGACATACGTAAAATTATAAAAGGAATATAGGATCGTAGATAAATAGCAACACCGCCTCCGCCTCCGCCCCGACCAGTACGATCATTGCGTATAAGGCGAAATCCCGGAAGTGAGTAAGATCTCGACGGATGGCATGGTTTTAACCATTATTCTGAAACCAGAATCGTATGAATATTTTTGCTATCGAAAGAACTAACGAGTATGTATTTAAAAAATATACATATGTTTGTTTATGAGTTGTCTGATCGCCGTAACATAAGCTAATGCGTAATTTGGTATCAGACGGCCGAGTCAGTAGTTCTGAGATATTTATTTACAATGCATTGCAAGCCAAGAAGGAAATAATAGACCTAGCTACTTAAAACAACTGTAAACGCGTGGAAGACAAAGGAAGAAGAGAAACAATACACCGTTGAAAGAACTGGGTTTCATATTTTAATTTTTATCACCCCTCCATCTGTTGAAGGGTTCTATTTCTGAACATTTTGGTAGGGTGGCCACCTTTATTCAAGTAAAAGAAGTAAAATGAAGATATTCATTGAAGATACAAGAAACAAATTAAGCGTCTCGACATTACTCAGTTTTTTTTCGTTTTATATAAGTCACACTCACACTTTGCTTATGAGGGCACAATTCAATATTGGAGCAAATTTTTAAACGATTAGTAAAAAATATGACTTCATTCGTTGATATACGACTAGGATAGAGCTTCATTAGTAAAGAGGAGGATTGTTGGAGGGGTTAACAGGACAAGCAATTAAATGTTTCAACAAACTTACAAAGCGACGTTCGATACTAATTATACTATCATCACGAGTGTCATTATAAACATGGAATACGAAGACAGGGCAATATTTGTACTTCAATATTGGGGAATATTAAGTGTCATAAACGAGACTACGGAATTAACTTTACGAGTTTGTTTACGTAACGAGATCGCAAACAGGCTCGTAAGTTAACTTAACGATGATCGAGTCATTGACAGTTATTAACATCTGAAGTAAACAACATCTCAGATGTTGACGGATATTGCAAATTATACGATGTGAGGGGGACGCGGACGATAAGTGTTTATAAATGAATCTGTCTTTATTGCACGCTCTGATTTGTTGGGAACTGTTGTCAATATTTTCATTTGATTCATAATTATATAATATTTCCGGAAAAATATCTAAGCGTTAATCGGAATTAGGTGTTAGCTTGTACTGTAATGATGAGACAACTGATAAAGATAGACGTACATATATTTTGAAACACGTACTAATATACATAGATGTATTATTTTGTATAAATTAGGCTAATGGAATACTTAAATATAATTTTTTAAGTTCATATCCGAACGCAAATTTAATTTCTAATTCATGCAAATTGCAAAAAAGGACACAGATTTTAGTTGAATATGCTATTTTGGTCAATAGTGGGCAGTGACGGGTTGAGATGATAATGATGTTATCTCAGGTCTCTTCTCACAATGTAAGGGGTACAGGCCACAGTCCACCACGCTGGGCAAGTGCACATTGGTGGACTTCACACACCTTCGAGAACGTTCCACCCACGTTCAAACCACTAGGCTATCACTGATTAGTTATTTCACAAAATGTTCTAATAAATGTTTGGTCACTTCTAAGCTCGCAGCCTCGCAGGCCGGGGCTCCTGCACGCCGGGAGCACGTGGCATTTGTTGTGCATTGGCGTTCGTGTACCCAATATAAAATAATGTAAACGTGTCATGATAGTATTAAGTAAGTTACAAGTTTTTTGTTCAGTTTTCTCGACGGGAAGTTAAAAACGAACTGGGAAGGTCACAGTCCGTTAACTTAACAAGTTAACAATGTCCCGACGAATCGGAACAGCGGTTAACTTAACTGCGACTCTAACTTTATGTCGTTGCTTTGAACTTCGCTTTCCTTCTCTTTGAACCGCCTCATTATTAGATCTGAAACTCGCTTTCTTCATAATTGAGTTATTTTACGAAGGAATATTTATTGTACGGAATGGTTAAAGAGTAGAATGATCAGATTTTATGAAAAGTTCATTAAGATCAAAACAATAACGTGTCGGTGATGATGTAGAAGCTAGTTCCATAGAAGCTCATACCATGACATGACATACGCTAACAATAAAATAAGAGTAAATATATTTTAAAATCTCCTTCTACTGAGCATAATCAACTGTTTACTTAATTTAATTATTGACCGTGTTTACTCAGTTTATGTAAACAAATGACGTTTTCCGATATAGAGTCTGTTGAGTGCGGTCGAGCTGTCCAAACCCGATTCCCATTATTTCAAATCCGCTATTGTGGTCAGGTCGTTGACCTGTGCTAGTACCACCCATCGCTACGAGGTGTCACGTAATGTGGTCGCTGTTGTGTCCAATTGGTGTAATGGTTAACAATTTTGTTTATTACATTGTTATAATTGAAAACATTGTTTGTGTGTTGTACCTATACGTGTATTTGAGTCTGAGGATACAGGATAGACGATTCCTTTTTGTGATAACGATACCTGGAAAAAAATGTACCGCATCCAACTCCGCATTCTTCTCAAAATATACATAGTTTTTTTACTTTTTTTCATTGTTTAATAATTGGGAGTAATTTAAAAGATGTTCTGAGGAGCTCCTTTTGCAGTTTCTTCTTCTCATTGTGCTGTACATGTCCGAAACGGGGGTAGATTTAAAAATTGCTGGCATTCCTAAGTATATTATTGATTACTTCGTAAATAATGTATTAATTTAAGGTCGGCAGTAAGTTACTTCACTGACTGTCGGCCTTACATTTCTTTTTATTGTTTTGATTACGTACGATTTTGCAGCCGAATGAAGAAACCATGAGAACTAATTGAAAATATATTTTAAATAATTTAGAAGAATAGAAAAATTTAGTAAACTTTGCGGCTCTCTCTACTTCACGATGCAATCACAATATTGGATAATACAATAATATTTAAGACGTTGGTTCGCCCGCGTGTTAGGTACTAGACTAGACTATAATCTATCTCTGTGCCGAATTTCATCGAGATCGGCTCAGTAATTTTTGAATGAAAGAGTAACATCCATCCGTCATAGATAATATTAAAAAACAGGTAAATATAAGATCTATCACTCGAGCGAAGCCGGGCCGAGTCATTAGTAGAATAATCGTCAATAAAATCCGTTTAGTATGAACACGGACGGACACAATGACCTCGAAACCCTGTTTAAAGATTAACAGGGGAACTTTTCAATAACTCATTCATTTGGGTTACCAGTTTCATAGGATGGATACATGTTAAATTAAAATGGTTCAAATTGAATGTGAATGTAAGAGGATTAACCCAGATGTGAGTGGGCGGGAGTTGGACTTAGGACTTTTGATATCGAGTAAAATATTGAAAGGATCTATTGGCATTTTACATTTATGTATATTAGATACATACATACATATAGGCAGTAACAAACGTATTTTACGAATTTTGCTTTACAAAAATCACTCGCAACACATCAAACCAGGGTGCATGAAAAATTCATGGTAAATACCAGTCTTTACTGCGCTGTGACATAATGTTAAATATATAATAACAAGATTTTGAAATATAATAAAAAAATTGATAAAAGATGTATAATGATTGTTGGATATTTTAAAATCATTTTGACTGACCTGTAGTAGTTAGTATAGTAACCTAGTATTACTCCGACGAATCCTTAGAGAGGGCGCGGTGTATGTGTGATCGGAGTGAGTGTGTGTGTGTGTGCGGAGTTATCGAACTGGGAAGCACGCGATACCGTATGTAAATTATAGGTAGTACCTGCCACGTGGCACAAGTCGTGAAACTACCTTGATTTGATTGCACATATTGTTTAATCAAAATAATATACATATATATGTATATGTCAAAAAGACAATTACAAAGTAAATTAATAATTTCTGATAGTGCTGTGAAACTGAAACATACAAGTAAATATTTTAATCTAATTAAAAATAACATATACATATGTAAGTAGTGCTGTTTAGAGAGGAAACGCTGCCAGCATCTTGGGTACCGCACCTTGTTATACTTAGTTTAATTAGTTTAAAGTTATATATTTAATTTTATTTAAATTATTAATATATTCTAATAGTACTTTTGCATGAACATTAATACGTATTTTTAACAATAATAAATCGATAGTATATTGAAGAAATAATTATTAAATATTATAAACTAAATATATTATGTATAAATTTACATTTCAATATACATACAGTAGCTATTCACGCCGTGTTTTATAATTTCGTAAGACAAAAAATATCCGTCATTTTCATCATCAGAAAACCTGACAAACAAAAGCAATGCGAATATTTATTTCTTAATATTGCACTAGATGGCGTGCTACGTCATTGACTTCACTTACCGCTATTGCTTATAAACTAGCCCACTGCATTATAAAGCAATGTTCGCATACGTGACCCCAATATTGATTCTGTCGCCCGCTGATATAATAAAAACGTTGAATTGGCCGTAGGCTTGCTACGTAATGCGACATTCGCTACGTGCTACGGATAATGCTACGAATCGTATTATCAATATGATGGTCGTAGCGCCGAGCTACGAAATGCTACGAGAATTATACATGCTATGTAGAATGCTCTGACTAAATATTCGTCATATTATATCTCTTATGTATTGTTACAATAAACTCATAATATTATGCGAAAGTTTGTGAAGATGGATAGATATTTTTTATTTCTTCAGGCAAAAAGTACTCAGCAGATGCAAATGAAATTTGGCACAGAGATAGGTTATATGGTATAGAATAACACAAAGGCTAGTTTACGACAAGCATTTAATATAATGCAAATTGTAATCTCTGTTATCCTTTTGGTAAATGAACGCTAACATACATATATATATGTAGTATATAAAAACGTATATGAGTTGTATTTTTAATTAAGTGCTCTTAGCTGATGCGTTAGGCAATGCTATGAGGTTTAAAAATGCTATGAATTAAAACAATTTTAACGTTAAATTTGTGCTACATTTAAGTAATAATGCTGAATGAGGGGCCTCGGGTGAAATGTTTGTTCTGAGCAAAAAGTTATTGTAATTCGTCATTCCGATGAGTCCATGCACAAGACAATGTATTGCAGCTGTTTGGCTGTGTGTTTAGGCAAGATTATTATGCACTTACGAATTAGTTTAAATAACTTTTCCATCCGTTTGTGTCAGATATAATAGATAAATATCTTTGGACACACACAGCCATTTGACCCCGAACTAAGCGTTAACTTATGTTATGGTGATCAGATGTGTGATAAACATGAAATGAAATAGTTTTGAAATGAAAACATACATGTATATTTTTAAATACATACTTATAAAGATATTTGCTCCTTAATCATTTTATCAGTAAAATCAGCATAATTAATAAGAAAGAAAAGAAAATAACCTTAGATAAGACCATTTCTATAATAATAAATCTAAATAACGATTCGTAGCACTTTTCGTTGCCGATAAAACGTCGGAATATTTTATCGTAGAGAGTGCTACACTTAAACACAAACCGTAGAGCAGTGCTCTTGCCAAGTATAATAATCAAATTTTAAATCATATTACTGGCAGCGCCGCCAGAGTGAGCCACGGAGCTATATTGAGTAGAAAATGCATTTCTGTCATTTGTAGAGTTCTGAATGACGTGATGCTAATATAAAATAGTCAAGCGTGAATCGGATTGTAGACCGATGATTCTATGCTTAATAATAGAGTTCTAAATATTAATCTTTTTTAATATACATATGTCCCTTAACAATATGTGGTTCAAAGATTTTATATATGTTTGTATGTTTACTGATCTGAATTCTGTTTTAAATTCGTCAATGTAAATAAAATATTTATATTATAAGAAGACATGTGTGAATTTTATTTAATTATACAGAATGATATTATAGACGTGCTACGACCGGTGCATTTGGCTATTGTAGGTATTAATCTTACAACAGTAGCAATTTGTTTTTTAAAATACTATTCCTGGTATTTGTTTTCTTCCAGTCTGCCCCAGTATAGTATAGAAAGTATGTTATATAAATAAATAATAGTTAGGTAACATTAATAATCTTGGCTCCTGCATCACAGGGGCCTACCATTTTACATCTATTTCAAATTGTGTATATATACTTACATTTTATTAGTTTTTAATTTTACTAAGATCAATATTTTATTAAATAACAAAATAACCTTTTACATACGATAAGTTAATACTTGATTACAATCCCATCTGATGGCTAGGTCTATTGAGATTGTTTTGTTAATAACGTCATGAAAGTTCGTTAACAGAGGTATTAAAAATAAAATAAAAATAAGTGCTTTGAGTTTGTATTTAATTTTTAGTAACAACCCTGATGCGTCTAGTTTAAATTTAACCATAATTTCGACATGAAATGCAGCGCGGCCATAGTAATATTTCACTGGCTATTTGAGATTGTAAACTGTAGCTCCCGACCATTTAGTCAATAACTGGGGCCTCACCTCGCTATCCGGGTTATGCAAATCTCAGCAATTACTCCCTGCTCCAACTATTTCGAACACAATTTATTGTTATGGCCCTGGACTGACTGACGCAGCTTTTGGGATATAGTTTTTTATATCGAAAGCAAACCAGCGAATGGGTTATGTAGATTAACACAATCATAGTCTAGTTATAGGAATCTTTGCCGTGAACGGCAGGTTTTTAAGAAGTTACTGTCGCTCATGACAAAGTATTTTTTTTCCCCTAACGAACAAAAGTATATCTATAACTTTTATACGAGTATTACTCGTCATCGGCTGATTGATGTATGCAGTTACTGGCTCTAATAAGCATTGTAACAAGATGTGTGTTGGTTGAGAAAGCCATTTATTGATGTCGCAGAGTTAATCTGATTATTGGAGCCGGAAGGACGTGGAAATTTTAATAAATCAGTTTGGGTTTACTGGATGTGTTTTGAGAAGGACTTCAATTTAAGATACTTTCCGGGGCGGATGATGTTTATTGACCGATCTTCAATGAGAGTATAACTTGTTGTTACATTAAATGTGTCATTGAACTATAGGTAACAGAGGAGCAGGCCTCTCCTACACCTCTCAAGGCCCGCAACTAGTTTAAGTAGAGTATTCATTCGCCATAATTGCGCGACTTGCCGGTTCACACACTGTTCTTTGGCATCGGCGCTCTCGTAAAGTAGGCTAGAGGTGGAGTGACCTGAACAATGTGCACATAAGTAGTTCGTTGTGGAATGAGAACTTGTACTATATATGTATGTATGTTACTTGAATGAGCCTACTTTTAGGAAGTGTTCAGTAATGTTATATAACGTACGAGTACATACCTACTAGAGTGCGGCCACGATTTCAAAACAATTTTTGACATACAAAGTTGACAAGTTTATATGTTGAAATTATTTCAAATCGTGTAGTATAATACTGACACACAAGCGAAAAATCATATACGTAAGTATTGTAGGTATTTTTATACATTTACAGAACAACTAGCTTTCGCACGTGGCGTCTCTCGCGTGGTCTGACGATAAAGAATTTTGTTATTTCAGGCTCTAATCTATCTTCCTAACAAAATTCATTCAGATTCCTTCGGTTGTTTTTGGTCAATAAATAATAAACATCCATCCATCCTCATAAAGTTTCGTATTTGTGATACAGAGCATAGTTACCGCCTGTATTTGACCCTGTGTTCAACTTAGTAAAAGTTCATTTTCCGTAAATCAGTAGTCGATTCTTTGATTCAATAACTCTAATCTTACTGTTTTGAAACTGACTTGAAAATTTTGATTTAATGTGATATTTGTAAATAGCTAGAATTATTTCCAGAACTTAGATTTTAGGCCTATGAATACCTTTTGTCGAAACTACTATATTTAAAACCTGCTCTAGTGATGCAGGTGTATACGGCATACAAGTAATTAAACAAAAAGTAATTTCCTTTATGAGAGTAGTGAAAGTAGTCTCGTAGTAAGGCTGACGCCGTGCACGCGGCTCGTGTGCACACTTTTTGCTTTGTTCCATTGTGAGGGAACTTCACAGAGAGGCTCGTGAAATACTAGTTACTGTGTAAAGGAATATTAAACTTGGTTGTAGGCCTTCACTGACCTCTGTACTCACCTTTTGACATCTTTTTTTATGTTATGACAGAAAACGTACAGAAGGGACATGTGATGACGAACACGAAGAGAGAAGGGGAAACAGTACATCGCTGAAGCCTGGGGGCCAATAATGACCCCACGCACACGATAAACATATCGCTTCAGCACGGATGATTGAAAAAGTAAGACAAGGACACTGACTAAGGGATGGAGAGAATGAAAAGGAAGAGAACCTCGCACGTCCAGTCTGAGCACGAGGAGGCACTTCGCGACTGATCCAACCAGAGCGGTGGTGGACGGGCTAGGGACATTACGCTCGCAGTATCATTAGAACCTCGCTTTGAATTTTGAATTTATAGATAATATTTGAGTTTCATGCAAACATCGTTTAAACTTTTCTTCAATGTTTCTAATACTAGTTGAGTTCTCGCCCAATTTCTCCCAAGACAGAGCGCGTCTTAATGTAGCACGTAAATCAATTCAATTTTGTAACAACACTGCTATTTGTTCACCTCTTTGAAATTCAATTCATCTGGATTTCATTTCAATTGGTTTGTTGGTTCAGGTTGTTAGTGGTTCATTGCTGGTCTATCTGTATTAGCAAATACTGTTTGACCACAAAACACTCACTTAACAGTATACTTGTATGATCGATTTTTATGTAGAGATTCTGGTGTCATAGAAGAAGAACCGTTTCATGGACATGATATAAATCGAAATAAATAAGTTTGTATTTCTTTTTAAAAAAATTGTCCTTGACATCTCTTGATTTTAAAGAAAATCTTTAGAGATATTTTAGTCGGTCGTACATGCAACGACTCGACCAACGAGGCCGACATTTTTTCATTTATTATAAATGAACGCGAATGAAACCACACGGCACAGCTAGTATTTTAATAGAGTCGGTCGGTAATGGTAGTTTGATCCGTGTTTTCTGGCGACGTATTCTTTAAATTCCTGTCTATTGTGACTCCGGCCACGTTCAAACATAAGTCAAGATTGTCTCCATTCAAGTGGAAGAAAGCTAATAATAGCCGGCAGTACGGACCACTCGCTGCGAGCGCTCTAAGTATATATTTAATACTTGTCAGGAAATGGTTTAATTCTACTTGCCGTCCGCTAAAAGCCAACTTGTGTAGTTTATTTGGTCAGTACGCCGACTATATATTTCTCTGTCTCGAGTTAAGGGTGGAACGAGACGGAAAATGTCATTGTTCCGTCGGTCGTTAAAAAGTTTGTACAAAGATTTGAAGCGTGAAAGGTCTGGAGAGTATGGGCTTGTGGAAAAGAAATAGTTGGCTGCGTCGGTATTTACAGAACTCGCAGATGCTATTGTGGGGAAAACTTTAATTTTACGCTTTGTGTCACGTTAGGTTTGCGTAAATAGTAATGAGGTTTGTATGACGTATTTTAAGAATATTATTATCTTGAATTGTGCTATATTTAGAAAACTGATAGAGTCCGTTTTGGTTTAACGAAATCTGATAAGACGGAGGGGAAGTAATGTAGCAGTTTTATAGTCGAATAAGATAATGTGAATTTAGTAAAAGATCATTTTGATTTATACAATGTTAAAGTAATGCTATAAATTATAGTTCGTTTTAGTTTTACATTAATTTATATCCGTCTAAAAAAGTTAGGAGCATTCTTGCATCGTTATATCTTTCACAATTCAACAACGTAAAACTTTCAACTGTAACGAACAAGTGAAGAATTGAATATGTTTTTTACTTTGTATTCGGCCAGCTACAAGAAAAACAGGAAATAATTTTCAAAATTTTCCTCCAACATTGCGCCTGTTTACTTTCCTCTCCAGAATACGGCAATGCGGAAGAAGCCTGCGCCACAGTTTTTAGGAACATCACGTATTCTGTGTAGGAATTATAAAGATGGCTCAATTTAGAATTTTTCCAAAGTTTATGCGGGAGGGAATCCCAGGCCCCTTCATTGAGAGAACTCTTTATCCTAACTAACCGGCCGAGTAACGCAAAAGCGAAAAGTTGATAATCAGGCAATTTGTTTAGTACCTCTCTCGTGTTATAAAGGCACGAAAAGTGAACGGTTCTGATTGCTGTCTTTTCGTAGATAATGTGTGTCAGCGATCGTGATCAGTTATAGGAGTGCCTGTTCACCTTGGCCTCCTTAAGACAGAAAATTAGGGAGTTGATGAACTTTTTTGGTGTTCTTTATCACACAAAACTACGCAGTCCCTTACCAGCAGGTATGGCAGTCAAACGCTACACGCGTAGAAACGTAATAAGTATGAAAATATTATGTCTTCTATTAAACTATTCTTAGATAGTTCCATATTAAATTCCTAACCGAATTTGCTGACACTATAACATAGAATAGTCAGAACGAACTGCGTCCTAAATTCACAAAACTGTCGGCAGTTATTTTAAAGTTTAGTTTGTCATTACAGTCAGAAGTGATCGTCCTATTTCCAGCTCCAGCGCTGGCGGGGTTGCCCAGGCCGGTACATTTAACCTATTATCACTTCCCATATAAATGTAGTAGAGGCAGAGCAACCTAGTTGGCGCGCCGCCAGCTGCCCTAGCCTTGAAAATGTCGGCCGACGCAGTTCGGGTTACAGTTGCCTGAACAAAGGGATTTAGGCTTTTTTGTATAAATAACTAATTATTCTAAGGGCGATGAGAGTTCCGAGGGAGGGCCTTAATAGAAATAGTTAATAAAGAACTGTTTTAAGGCTGTTTGCATGATAATAGTACTCTTTTAACATCCAACTCTAGAATACCGTCGTGTCATGTCAGCAATTTGCATGTTAGGGCAACAAACCTTTATCCATTACATAAATACCTTCTCCTACCGGGAATCGAACCGAACATCTTTCAGTTTGCAAGCATGGCTACTACTAATTAGACCATAGAGCCGATTGTATGACTGTATAAGCCTTAGCTACGAGTAACTAAGAGTTTTCATAAAACATAATTCCGGAGACGTTGATAAATATATGTTCTTAACCACTGGACGTAAAATGTGTGCGGCTAATATCACAGGTTTGTTCTTAGGATACGTTTCTTCCCGGGAAACAGAATTGTTCCCTTGGAATGCATAAATTTACCAGCGGCGCCGGATAAGCAACTAATGCAAGGTGGGCACTATTAGTATGGAATAGATGCAAAGCATACCGAGTATACGTATCACTTATTGAGTACAGGTTTGAAATGCTAAAGGATTTTAAACACACACACATACTCAAGTTTCTATCCTATCGTTATCGGAATGTTGGCCCTTTATTTTACATTCATATTTCTGTTTTTTTTCTGCGTGGTTTTAATTTAAACTAGCCGCTGCATCAGTTACTGCATGAGAGATTGTTCGTTGCTGAACATACCTATTTCACCGCCGTATCACAGTAGTTGTAACTAAAGACACGGCTAGTCGTCAAAACTTGTCGATGGAATAAGTTCACCAAATTGATTCACTTTTCTGAAGTAGTTTGATTGATAACTTTGTGAACGTTCCAATGAATATTCATATCTAACTAGTTTTGGAAGAATATACAATAAGACTTAAATACTTTAAGTAAAACTTGGCCAGTTTGAGTCAGGGCAGTTCCTTAATTTGCATGCTTAGTACAAAAGGTTGAATAGTAGTAAGTGTTAAAATCTAAAACGATCTTGCAAGCAAGTAAAGAGTATTTTATTCTGTCGTTATGTGCATCATATTTAACCTTAGTTCAAATAATTATTCCTTATTTTATATTGAAAGTATAAATCAAATAATTTCAAAATAAAAAACTATTCATTTAAGAATATTACTGTACGACTTCAGTTGTTTTTCCATTTTAAAATAATAGTTGGTAGTGTTGAAACTGAAATATTTGTGCGGTATCTGCAGTGGAAACTGTTATTTGGTTTTCGCAGTAAAAAATATGGCAGCGACCCACCGGCGACCGTTCGAATGGTTTTTATTGAAAACTAGTTCGTGGCGCGCCGGCCGCCATTTGTAAAACAATTTCTTGTTGCATTTCAACAAAAATACATTTGTTATTGCAGCCAGTGTTATATGTGTTATGTCTCTAGCTTACAGCGAGAAATAGATGTGGCTGAAACTTATTTCACAAGGTACAAAACTAGTTTTTATGGTTTCTTTGTTATGTAAGATTTAGGTTTAGTTTTATCTACATATATTTCCACATATTAGAAGTCTTAAGTAAACTGAGCTATACTCGGGACTTAGCACCGCCATCTTGAGTAATCTATCAGCTATTATATCAATAATCAACTATTGGATGCCTTAATTAGTTGTAGAAATAAAAAGAACTGATGCTACACACTTTTGAAACTAATTAAGCGATTAATTTTACTATGACCTAAAATTACTTATACTATGAGTACTTATAAAGTTTTCATATAAACTTAGTAGATAGTAGATATAATAGCTCGGCTGTAGAACGACATAGTATAAAGATACAACGTAATACGATTATGAGTTTTGTAACGAATTCTACGAACTTTTGGGCTTCACGCGTTCGTGTAAGAAATAACTTTTGTGAGATAGTCCAGGTAGAGAAGAGCAAAATTACGATGGATTCATTGATATTGAAACCGCAAGCCATCTAGCAACTAGTTTAACTACTCGTGTACTACAAAAAACGCTTATTTGTAAGCTCAAGTACTTCGCTACGAGCACACCGCAGCTCGATGAAGGTGTTACATTAGACAATGGATGCCGCTATCTTAATTTAAGAAATCGCACGAAATTCCATATGCAGACGTTTTATATTAAACTAACGACCATTTGCCCCGATACACCCACTTCTAGGTTTTATAAGGAAAATAATTTTGATCAACAGCTGTAAATTTCCGTGTTATGGTGTGCCATGGACCGACGCTACCTCACACCGAGGTCACCCTCTTGTATCTATTTACCACAACAACGTATAATAATATCTCCGTTGATGTCTCTTCAAATAAAAAAGTTTAAATTTACTTTGAAATTTAACCTCCCAACGGGAAGTCTTTGAAATATTGAAGTACTTTTTTAGTGGCCTCCCCTCGAGAGAATAACAAAACAAGCTGCCTTTATTTTCAGAAAAATACTGCGCAAATTTCAAATATACCTATTTATATACAGTAATTCTAATAATCCATATACATAGATTAAATATTTAAGTATGGGAGTGAAAAAAGAAATCAAATTAAATATTTCTACGAGTATATATGTGGCCTGCTCGTACGTACTTCGATATACAGTTTATGTAAAAATCATTATTTTTTAATTTATTTAATTTTACGTCAATTCTTGATTATACCAATATTTCTAATAGATACTTCATTGTAGAAAAGAAACAGCGAAAAAATTAAAAAGTATAATAAAAGTATAATGTGGGTATTCATCATCTGTCCCCAAGAGTGTAAATGTATTTTAATGTAATTAAATGTAAAACAGGTCTTAATGTTGCTCTGTATTACACAATAATCACCCTGAGTGTTCATAGACTGTTTTGTGTTCATCGTAAGTCAGTCAGTAGAGTCAAGAAATAGGGGGCGCGGTCGTAGGGTAGTGCCAGTAGAGACTTCCGTACTTTAGACGGCACGTAAATCAGTTTGTTTCATGATATAAATCATTGAAACTGATATAATAACTCCCGAGGCTTTGGTTGTCTGCTGTCTCCTCCACTTGTCTACACTGATGCAGCGCGGTAGACTCCCAACTTCTGCAGTTGTCAAGAGGATCCGGTGCCACCCCATAAGAGGGTTACAGCTAATATAGTTAAGAGGTCATCGCTACGCCACGACATTGGTTCTACGCCATAACTTCGTAGACTACGTTGCTACGGCGTAGCATGGGTCTACGAGGCAAGGAGCCAACAATAACTGGCTCTGTAGCAATCCTTGGCTTCGTTATAACACGACGCGTACTGCGTAGTGCCGCATTTTAGGAACGAGCCAACACGCACTGACGTAAGTCCTAGAGAGCAGTTTTACACAAGATTTATTTAAGCTTACATTGTCTTCAAATATTTATTTTCATTAAATACTTATTAATAGATGCATGAGTTCGTATAATACAACACAATTTTAATAATATGGAATCTAGACCATAGAAATTCAAAATAAATATTCTTTAAAAACTACAGTGATAATGCATAAACACAGCCTTTGGAGGTAGCAATTTGTATCCAATAACCATAATTCACGATGACTATAATTTGCGAGTCGTACAATTTCAGTAACATACATGTTCACTTTGAAACAATTCCAATGTAATTATGAAGCGGCTTTGAACTGTACTCGTTATTTTAACTACCATCGTTTATGGTTTATTTTATTGCAGTGCTTAAACTAGTGGATAGCTAAATAGAACGTTAAAACCAGTCTTTTCCCATACAGAATTACTGAATCTTAATTGGATGGAAATGTTTCAAATTTCCCAAAAGATTTAAATGTAGAAAGTTGACTTACCTATGAAGTTCATCTTGCTGTTTCTTCGATCACTGCGTACCAAAAAAATAAGTACGATATACCTAGCCTAACAACAACTTGCCATAACAACGTTCAAATATAAAAATATGACTCTTTTGAGCTTGAGCACCAATTTATAATAGAAAATACATGATACGTATATTTAATTCCTAGCAGAGTGTGTCTGTTCGAGTACACAGCATCTTGCTGCGGACACGACCTCCCGTCACGGCTGACGGAAGCCGAATGCTGCGAGTCAGCCAGCGCGACCCTATTTATGCAGTCCGACTCACACAAGCGCACGCGTACTGACACCCCTCACTCACACACTCGAGTTAAGTGGGTGCAAAGTAAAATGGTGGAGCTATTGTCAATCTGTAATAGGGAAGGAAAGTTGGTCGACAATTTGAGCGCATAATTGTAATTGCCTCTTTGGTAATGCTTTGTAGCAACGAACTACGAAAATTGGGGCGTCGAAGCTGCTTCGAAGATTTGTGATTCTTATGGATAAAAGAACCTTTAAAATTCCGATACCAGGAACCATAAATAAAGGAGTAAGTGAGAAAAATTGCCGGTATATTTCTTCCCCTGCGTACACGAAGTCGCGCGCGTTAACGTGTAGTTTGCGCATGTGTTGCGTGAGAACAAAGAATCCGCGGCGATGGGCGTGGCTTCGAGTCGGTGTGAGTGCATTAAATCTTTTATAGGTCGATGCATTAAGTAATTTACTATTATACGTTGCATTTGACAGAAGCGTGCCGGCTCGGTGGCCAGTGGTCCCGGTACTGTCCTGGGGTGGCCGCGCGACGCCAGTATCCGCAAGTGGAAGTGCTCGGTCATTTTCTATTCCATTTCTTAAAGCTTTTAGAATTAAAGCTTTCGTGGGCTGCAATCCATATTTATGACCTGCTACTGGACTACACTATTGGGGTCGCGTCGGTGGAACTATGCTCTATTTATTGAAAACAGGCAAAGGGGAATGTAGTTGGACACGAAAAAGATATAATAGAATAGAAAAGTAACTTCTGAGGTTTTTACTGAAAAATGAACTGAAATAATGTGATGAACGACCCATTATACAAAAAATATATACACAGAATTAAAATGCGATACTTAAAAACTTACAAAGAACATAGAACAAGTAAATCATTAGTAGAATAGGAATATCACAGAAGTTAAGAAGTCCACAGTACTATAAAAATATTTCCGAACAAACCTAGTTATTAATAACTAAGTGTCATTAATGAAACCCTTAAAACTTCACATGTAACGAGCTGACATGGTATAAGGCTTTTGAATTTACTACGAAATACTAATAAATAATACTTTCAGAAAACGAAAAACATACTTTCATAATAACGTCAATAAGACAAATTTAATGACCCCAAACATGATGGGGCTATTAGTAGCCATCCCAGGTTTCCGATCTTTCCAGTTCCATCACCAGATCAGCTCGGTGGTATCATATTACTGTATTGTCATCAAAGTTACACAGTTAAGCATTAGCTTAAATAAATGTTATATTTATAAACCATTAATAACGGCTTGATTGCCAATCTCGAAGGTTTACAACTAAGCAACAAATAAGCGGTGGGTACCTTTTGTTGAATATCGAGGACTTGTGTGACGAAGAACTTATCATAGGGCGGTGTAGGTATTTACTTATTATCCTAAATGAGCCGTGGTATATAAGGACTTTATCATTGCAACCTATTACTATCCTATAGTCCAACAAATTGGCCAAGTGCGGATTGGTAGACGACTATAAGTACCTAAATAAAACCAAGTCAAGTCAGGGGTTATGCAGCGAGCGTCAGTACAAACCGGTTTTAACTGCTTAAAACCAGTACTTTACAGCTGTACAATACATTGCTGTTTGAGTTGAGTGTGTGAGTTGCACTTCACTATGTTAATATGACTTCATTTGTTGCTAAGTTCGTTGTTAAGTTGTTCGTTTCTACAAAAGGATGTGCAAGTGAAAATCCGGTGAAGCCTAAATTGGACGCACTTTCAGTGTTCTAATCTTAGAATCTATGTTATTGATAGAATTACACGTCCACTAACGAATCAAGTGATGCGTATAATGTTGTATGTAATTACTTGAATTAAATAAATTATAAAAAATATATTTTGGAACGTAATTCTCAGTTCTCTATCCCATGCCATAGGCACTTTTAATTTCTTAAAAAAGAGAGAAATATATTTTTGTATTTTTAATTAATTTAAGTACGTATGAGGAATAAATGATTTTATTTAGTTTTTTTAGAACTAAGGCGCGCTGGGTAGCGCAGAGGGAATTTTTTTATAGTTCCTTTTAGTGTTTTGGAATGAAATTATATTAGGTGGAGACAATTTTAGTCAGTTCTCCTTACTTTGCGCTTCACTTCTCCACATACAAGATTGTATCTGCAACGGTGCACCATGAAGGTGCACAAAGAGATGTGATAATATTTTTAATGAGACACGACAAAAATTATATTTGGATCAGTAACAGATAGAGAAAATAGTTTAGCTAATGGGAACTTGACCAATTAGAAGCCAGCACGTAAAAGTACGTCAAACGTCATCTATCGGTGATAACGGTCAACTCTATGAGCGGGTTCATTAGCACCTGTTTTCCTAAACACATATTTATTTTAATTATTAATTAAATATGAATGTAGTAGTGCTTCACCAGTAACCGTTTACCAAGATAGTTCTTACGTATTTCATATTATAAAACAGATATACTTTTAATTTTTTACACAGAACTAAAACTACATTTTTTCATTAGGCACCCGAATGTGATCATGGACACGTTCTTGAGACATAAGCAATACTAAAATGTTAAAGAATCATCTTCAACTCGTTTACAAAACAAAATTCTTCGAAAGGTCCGACGAGGGCTAGAGCATACTCCACCAAGTTATTCCATTGGCGAAGGAATACTACGAGTATATCACCAGTCATGAAATTATTAATTTACTATTTGTCTGCACTAGAAGCTAACTATATATTTTTTAAGAAACTAACTTGAAACTAGAAACGTTAAAAGAAAGAAAATAATGATCGAAGAAGTGCATCTCGATACACTGAACCAAATTCCTGCGGAGGCACGTGCGGGGTAAACGAAGTTTTACCCTCAGCACCCCTTTCCGTCGCATGCCGCCGCCATTAGGATTCAGTGCGCGAGCTCCCTGCGATGATAAATTCTCTACTATCTCATATTGTGTTAGGTTCTCCTCTTAATTTGAATATTATATTAAATACCGACTAACTGCTGGCTTCTTCGGGTAGCGTCATAGATGTACTGGAATACCACTTGGACTTGGACAGCGGCAGCTTCAACGATATCTCTGTCTTGACCCTTGCTTTATTAAAATATTCTTGTAGTTTTATATGAGAAGATCGTATTATGTGTCCATGAAATACATGTATATTATTCTCTCTTATATTACTTCTTTTTTATATATATATATGTACAATTAACATTTATGGTAAGTACGGGAGGATATATTTTTTAAAGAGTTTTCTATCCCTTGCAACACATAAATTAGTGGTTCTTCTGCATTTTTGAGGCGGTGGATAAGTAGGCAACATCTTTTAACTGAAAATGTGAAAAAAGGCGACAATGTAAGGAGGTTGCACACGGAAGAATAAAATATTTTAATCAATTTATAAGATTTTAAAAAACTATAAGATGGTATCAACTTTTTAACCAAATTGTTTTTCTGAATCAAGTGATAGTTTGTTTCCAAACAATCCTGAGGTACTGTAAAGTTTTAAGGAAATGTAGAAATGGAATCCTGGCCCCTTGTGTGACCTGATCATTACATATAGGGAGCCAAATGCAATTATACACATCGGGAAGAGACGAGGCACGCAACGAATTCTAATTTGTGAACGCGTCTTGAGTACGCAGTGCCAACGCGGAAAGGCCACTCCTCATCTAACTACTCTGAAGTCGCACTGTCTCATGCGCTTGAAATACTTTGTTTTATTTTTTAATTATTCAGGAAACAGAGTAATCATTCATCATATTATTTAATTTTATCGTGTTGAAACCTCATTTAGAAGTTTAAACTACACAGAAACAATTTAAACACGTTAATTATTTTAAGGATTCGGTATAGGTTACTAGAAAAGTTGTAAATGAGATTCAGAATAAGTTTTATATTGTAGTTAATGTTTTAAAAACAACATTTCACGAGAATATCAATTCCAAGGCAAAAAAGCTCCATACCTTATAATAAACACTTTTTACCTTCCTAACCGGAGCGCTTTCCTTCGCGAGACGATGTGGGTGCCAAGAAGTTAGATGAGTGCCGACCGTTAGTCTCGGCGTAAAATTTCTTCAATTCTTTGAAGGCGTTCACGGTGTAAAGGACGTGCAATTGAGGAAATGAGATTTGAATGAGGAAATAAATATCTATTATTGAGAATCAAATTTATCTATCTTTAAACTATGTATGTACATTCGTCGATAGAAAATATATTTGCAAGGCTGCCTGCGAGATATTTTTTAAATAAATAAAAAAAAATCTGCCGATTACATATGGAATAGCGTATTTTTATTTTGTGTATGTATTAATGAAAGTAATAACATAATTAAAAATACACACGGTTTGTGACTTTCTGGATCGCCATTCGCAATATTTGTGAAAGCGCATGTAGCTTTGTGTAGCATGTTAGAATATGTTCTGAATAAATTTATTGTGAAGTTGTCAATATGATCTACCCCACATGTATACAGTTTCAACATGCTGCATATGAAGATGTAAAAAAAAAAAATACCTACATGAAAAATGAAATCTACACACTTGCTGCTAGAAAAAATACAAATTATGTAATATTTTAAGCATGTTATTACTACTTTTCAAATATATTCCTCTCGTCTGATTTAGCTTTTTGTCGCCTATTTTTGTAAAGAAGACATCTTTAGAAACTAAGTTTCAGCTGTTTTCATAATATGGAGGGACGTAAGTGATGCCAACGAACCACCCGGTTCTCATATTATTCAAAAGTATTATGATTTTTGCAAAAGTTACGCGTACTCTCCATAACACTTATATTCCGCACCCAATAAGTCGCGTAAAGGAACTGAGTATTACTATAAAAATAAAAGTCAAAACCTTTTATGCTCTCCGTATTCTATGAGCGCAAATTGTCCTTTCAACGCTGGAGTATAAAAATATAACTATCTCATTCACACTTACCGCTAAATGTATACGCTGTCACATTCGTTACTCAGATATTTCCCTCGTAGTAATGTAAGGGCTTAAGTGATTCTAACAAAGGGTAGGCTTTGCCGTAACGTGATTGTAATACTGAAGATACGACCAGGTTTTTGAGTGAAACTTATATTTTCGTCGGAATTCTCATTTGGCGGGATTCTCGCGTGGCTCGCTTCTGATAAGCCGAGTGGCAGCGGGATAATCATCTTCACCAGAATATCACTTCAGAAATACATAGAAGAACGAACGGAGTATTATGTAGCAGTATAGTATTTGTCAAACTTCAAACATTACTAGGTGAGGGTATCATTATTATTTTTTGAGTTGTGTATTGTCCACCCTCTGTTGAGTTAACTTTTCAGTGCGCTTGTTATACTAATAACTTATTTATAAGCATTTCTCAGTAAGTGAATTCTTGTTAATTCTTGATCGGAAATATCTCTTAAACCACACTGCATGTAATCGTTATTGGTCCAAAAGATTTATATATTTCTTATGTATTAGCTTTACCTATGTAGTACAACTTGAAATCGCGACTTTTTTATTAATGTTTACCAACACCTATTGTACACAGGGTGCCTATGATTATGTCTTTGTTTGTTTTTGTGTTAAAAACAATTATCAAGAAACTCTCGTACGCACTTTATTGTACGACTTACTTCGTAACTCATTTTACAGATTAGCTGATGTCCATCCAGCCGTCTTTCAGTTCTTACCTGAAACAAAAAAGAAACAATATTTAACATTATATTCCTCATTTGACAGAATTATAATCTCCTTTGAAAAAAACATCATAGAAGTCTCTACTTTTATCATTCTCATTCCGTTTTCATTCACAGGGAAAATATCTATGGCGCCTTGTCCTATTTTATTCTATTTTGTTTGTTCCATTCTGCTGTTGGATTTAAAATCTGTACTAATATTATATAGCTGAAGAATATTTTCATATGTTTGACTGCATTTTATAAGTTACAATAATTACACAATATAATAGTAGAACTTTATCACAGCAACTACTGATCCGAATTGATAGATTCATTTTGTGTTATATAGATTATTCGTACAGAGGAAGGTTAAGCGATATTTTTATTCCAGAGAACTGCTTTATTGCCACAGAATAACAGATTAAAATTAGTAGACTTTGAAACCATTAACTTTTGATATAATTAGGCACAAAAGTAGAATATGGAGCTGGTTTACTGATAACATCTTTTTACTCGGAACCATGGCCTTTTTCCTGCAGGATAATAAGTACAAGATCTTTATTCATATAGACGAACAAAGTTTATCAACATTCATAAACTTAGAAGTCATAAAAATTAGTATGAAAGTTTTTGTATTAGCTTTAATCCGGGGCTTTAACCCAAGTGAGCTAATCATAATTATCCTTTATATTCCCGCATTCACTTTTACTGAAGCGAACATCCGTTGTGTTTCATTATTAATAGCATAATATTATATAACTATACTAAAATTATTATTATAGTTCTGTGCATGGGCAGCCATGTTCATTTGTTATTATGTGACCCGCTTGACCGTTAACCAGCTAATAACAAAAAAAGTATTTACTTTACTTTCCATATCGCCACCCTCTATGAACGGAACCCTAAAAATCTTCGAGAAAGACATTGAATTCTGTTAAGCCCTATGTACATATAACGCTGACTTTACTGTGTTTCACAGTTA
>DWJZ01001576.1:0-22762 GCA_018249125.1 Asbolis capucinus
CTATTTTTTCTGGTATTAAATATAGCCTATGTTCATCAGGGACAATGTAGGATTCTAATTTTTTTATCGGTCCAGTAGTTTCGGAGCCTACTCAATTCAAACAAACACAATCAAATCTTTCCTCTTTATAATATAAGTATATATGTTAACACAGTTTGAAGTTGATATAGTGTACAATAAGGATGAAAAATGTCTTCATGTGAAATGACCATAAGCAATAAGGTCACGAGGTAATATTGTATGGAAAAAACAATGAGAGAGGATAATTCCCACGAGAGCCATAGACACGCCCGCGACTGCCTATTATGCGAATACAGTCACAGACCCATCCCACTCACAAACCACTACAGCAACTCCAGTTCCTAACTATCTCGAGGACTCACGTATAACTGTATTATGCATTCGTTATTGTCATAATGTACTCCGCTCTAGTATTGAGAAACAATTGCATCATAATTTGAAATACTGTTTTCGAATGAAACGAAGACGCGACGTGGTTTGTTTTTATTATAAAACATAATATGCTGATTGCTATTCAAACCTGTTTTCGACTGCTTGTCTACGAACTCAAACTATTTAAATTAAAATATACTTATTAAGTTCAAAGATATAAATATTCAAGGAAATATTATTATTTGTAGAAATGGTTATGTTCTTAATCTTTTAATAGGAGCTCTTTCACTCGCAATACCAAAATATCACAGATACACTGGCTCTGACCTTATCAGAACCGTGAGAATATAAGCGCTATGAGCAGTACGTCTTTTACAAGGACGGATTTCTAAGTCATTATTCAAACTAGCTCCTTGGCGTGACGAGGTTATAGCGGAAATATTTCACCGTGGGTACCTAAATCATTACTTGTAAAAAAAAATCCTTAAGGCTGAATCAACCAAACCTATTCTTTTCAATAAAATGTATAGCTTATCAATGCAGCAA
Organism: Asbolis capucinus; assembly: GCA_018249125.1. Lineage (NCBI taxonomy): Eukaryota > Metazoa > Arthropoda > Insecta > Lepidoptera > Hesperiidae > Asbolis > Asbolis capucinus. Next base: position 940 of record DWJZ01001576.1, read on the forward strand.
CTTTGCTATGAACTACAGTGCAATTTCCATTAAACAACGTTCGACTTCCACTTGTATAATCCTGAATGTGGTTGACAAACAGATTCGAAGCGTCTAAATGACTTGTTACGAGTACTCGGTATTGGCTCCCCTAGTAGGGCAACCACGGCGACGCCGTATTGTAATAGTAATAGTGTTCGCCCGCGTTGTATGTATATAAAAAGTAGCGTATATGTTATTTATTCCCTTCTTCTTCTATCCCTTTGCCAAATTTCATTCAGATCCGTTGAGTAGTTTTTGCGTAAAGGAATAACAAACATCCATCCTCACAAACTTTCGCATTTATAATATTAGTAGGACAACAGGTCGAATCAAGTATGACGTTAATTCTACAGAACTATATACCTAATTAACTATTCACACTTAACTCATGCGCAAACTCACCAATTAGTTTAAAATAAAACCACGGTTTAAGCATTCTCGCAAATTTGTTTGCAAATAAAATTGCTGCTTCAGTTTTTATTTTTCACGGCATGCACTTTTGTAAATAATGTATTTCATAAAATAACATAATTCTACCTGATATGTATTTAGCGTCGAATTACACTATGCAGACAAATCTTTCTAACAGTGTAATGTAAATGTTTATCCCGCAAAATCCATTAGCCCAAATCTTTGCCATATTCAAATCAGAGTTTTCCTTACAAATACTATGTTATTGACAGAAATGATTTAAAAGAAATCATAACGGCTATTCTTAGCCAGTCTTATTTTTTAATCAATGAGAAAGGAACTTAAAAAAATCACGATGGTGAGCTAATAGTTTTTAAATTTCAAAATAAACTTTCTTTTCCGTCTTCAAACACACACGGCTTTAGTGTTTATCAGCAAACGATCTACAGTCAGCTGATAAAAAACACATAGCTCCGGAGTCATTGCCCTTGAACTACGTGGACTTTCTACTACTGACGTAATCAGCCTTCAACATTCGTAACATACTCTGTCGTAAATACGTCGGAAAAGTATGTTTTCTACTGATTTATCATTGTTATTATTGATTTATATATATATATATATTCTAATTTTATTATATAATTGATGTATATATATATATATATATATATATATATATGGAATTAGAACATATTACTTTCTTAATATATAACCGATATGGCAAATTATAATTGAATTCTATTATATATGAATTCACATACCTATTAGTTTAGGGTCAAATAAAATACCCAAAGGCCACTGCGACCTAATTACACTTATTTTTGTATTGATGTTGTGTATTCCTTAGTAATAAGGAAATCTTTTGATAATAAGAGAAGGGACACGTACCTAAGCAGTCTTTCATGTCTCTCTCTGTCGTATGTGGCGGCGGCGAGGTAGTCGTCCGCGATGGCATGGTGGAGCGGCGGGTGTATCGGCGGCTGGTAGCGCTGCTTCCACAGCAGCTCGCCGCTGGCGTAGAGCGAGGGCGGCGGCGGGGGCAGGTGCAGCAGCGGCGGGGGGGGACCGCCACCGTACCCGTGCGCCATCCCTCGCCACTCCTCCACCGAGCTCGCGGACCCCCCGGACCGGACCCCGCTCACGCCCGAGTCGGACCTCTCGTCCGCATCGCGCGCGCACACTATCACACAGTCGTCCTCCTCGGAGGCCACGGCGCTGGCCACACCATCCGCGACCGCACTCACTTCACTCTTCACTTCACCACCACTCTTTTCGCACACCTCCACTTCCGCCTTCACTTCCTTCTCTTTCACGCACTTGTCGTTTTCGTCACTGACGTCGACCACATCACCACTCGCACATACACTCTCCGATACACCTGGAACAATAGAAAACCATATTAACATAGCTATCTCGCGAAGTAATATTTAATGGACGGGAACGGATGAATTCATGAACTCAACACTGGGTGTATCAAGTGACATCCCAGTTGTAAGATGTCAACTGGCTGACGTCAATATTCCTGCAGACACGTTTGGAGATTGGCCAACATGAGCTCATTCACACCATGCCACTTCCACTGCAAAATATTTGTCAGCTAGGTATGCGGACGGTGTGGGTGGTAAATCAACTAAGGAATTTATACGTTTATTTATTTACATTTAAATGAGGCGGATATACAATTTAATGCGGTCATGTGTAAATTAGTCGAGCTACTGGCGACCTAATTTAATAATGTATACGTGGCTTGTTGAATAAAGAACCTTGAAGCTAGTAATAATAATTATTGCATCAGACACTTTCACAGTCGCACGAGTGAGTATAATAAATCAAGAGCTGGCTCCGAGCTGCGTGACGGGAATATAATCGGAGTCACGTTTCGTTGCGCCAACTTTATTACAAGTGTCGCGAACCGGAACAGGAAGATGACATCGCTGGGAGATATAGCCGTGTAGGTGGAAGGAATATGTTGGCAGGGCAGCCGTCGGCCGGCGCGCCACACGTGAATGACGGCTGGGCAGTGGCCAAGATGCGACGCCATTGCCGCCAAACACTTGGCAGAACCGGGCCATTGTAACAAAACTGCAGACACGCCGACCAGAGCGTGTTAATCCATTCTTATTTTTAGATATAACCTGGAATCGGATTATAACCTCTGGTACGGCCAGTCGTGAAGGTCAATAATAATGAACTTTAATTTAAGAATTTATGTTGCTAAAATAAAACTAAGACAGTAATAAAAGCTACATTAAAAGAGTTAATATCAAAAGAAAAAAACTTAAGGTATAACAAAACCGAATAAATTATAAATGGAGGTAGTCAACAAAACTCAATAAAAAACCAACACAAAAACAAGTCAGTGTTGGAAAACAATGAAATTTTAATGAGGAGCAGTTAACAATTTTAAACGTGAATTTACATAATCGTATAAATAATTCAACCAAATATGAGCAAAGTGAAACCCACCCGTCCATGACACATTTGTGCATTATACGAAGGGTGCATTTTATGCTAATGTGTTCTATCTAAAATAAGTATTTAATCGCCAGGTTACATTTTAAATCCTGATTTTACTTTAGCCTAGTTAAAACACTCAGTAAAATAAGTTTTTTTTCTAATGAGCAAACAATGAATCGGAGATAAAAATATTAATGAAGAAAATATGAATATACCTAGAAACCGGAAACCTTTATAAATCCAAGAAAAAATAATATTTATAAAACATTGTACAGGTAAATAGGTATATTTAGCGAGTAAACAAACAATAGGGCCGTGATGAGCTAGCTTCAACAATGGAGTAACAAATAACTGAAGAACTCCTGCCAACAGCCTGACAGCAACTGATTGACAAGACAAACGTAGAGGCGGAACTGGCAAGAGCTTTTCATTCGAAAGGAAAGGCAAAAAGTTGACACCCGAGACCCGAGACCGACCTAGGCGCCGGAGTATCCTGTTCTCTATTTACATTATTCATAGAAGAGCTCACTTAGGCACAACTACTGCACCAATTAACATATTTCAGCTTACCCTGGCACTACAGTCCGATCGAACATTTAAATGTTCATTCGTTTGTTAACACAGATAGAATCTGTTAATGCTATGGGATCCTAGTATAAAAAAGAGAATAAATATTATTAAGGGAATCCCAAGCAACATAATCTCATCAGATCCAGCAGAATTGATGACTTATAGGGAGAAAGATAAAGATTAATTATATATTAAAATAATATCCCGAACAATTATACGAATGACGTCAGCCTACCGCAGGTTTATAATAACAAGCAGTAATCAAATACATTAAACAAACGTTTCTGAATTATTCATACAAATAAATTACCGTTTTCCGTGCAGAACTAAGAAACGTAGTTAGTTCTTCTGAGAATAACTCCACCACAAACATTTACTGAGTCAACTGGTTAGTTAAACAAGAACTCATCATAGCGTGATTGCATAAACTGTACATAGAGCTAAAGGTCAAACTGTGATTAGATAGGTGGACATTAAATATTAAACCAGTTGATTACGCATATCGATAAATATTCTAATCAACAAACACATGAAACAAATATAAATAAGCAATTTCAAACACTTCAAGAATATACGAATCAAGAACACAACAATTAAACCCAATATCGTCATAAACAGCCATCGTGATGTATCACACATAGCCAACGAGATTTGGAAAACCAGACTGATGCTAACTCTTATCATACGAAGTTGTTTGCATGCCAGTAATAAATTCGATGACAAATCGTTCATTATAATAAAGATTCAGTCATGTAAACAAAGTAATTATGGATAAATACCATATGCCGATAATGGTAGTGGTATCAAAGTCATTACTCGTGTTGCATGCCGAGTGCCGACGACCATCTGTGAGCCACTAGAGCGTGTCGACTCGCCGAGCGTGTAATAAACACTTCCACTCTGACAATAACCGTTAGTTAATAGGACCTTTAGTTGTGACAAAGCTTTCTCTGTATATCCATAAAGCAAGTTATCTTTACGTTACGTAATGCGGTTTGTGTTATATAGTTTCTGTAATTGAATAAACTGGGTAAACGTTTTCCACGAACCGCAGTTTAAACGGTACTTTCTAATACAACAGAAAGGTAGGTATTACGATAGCGGCGGGTCGAATATTAGCTATTGTGCCTTTATTACTAGTCATGTCATGCTGTTATTTCTTTGTTTTTATGTTGTTTCTTAACAATTATCTCAACCTAGTTATTGAACAAATTTTCTTATATTTATGTAAGAAACAATAATAGACTATGAAAGCTCAGTATACCTTATTTCTGCCAAGAGGTAACAATTTAATCATTTTAAATTAACCTGAGTCAAAAAGTATCGAATTGTACATACATCACAATGAACCTATTTAAGAACAAAGTTATTACTAGCTATAACAAAAAGAGCATCACTGATGTCGTGACGTGATCCCGCAGTGTCGTGACTGGTTGGGAATGCACTACCTTGAAGGTATTACAGGGATTAGTGCTTCAGGTATCACGAGTTCACGACAGCAGAGGCGAGCTGCGTGCAACAAATTGTGCAATGTATTATGTACACGCTATTGATTGAAAACCCAGTCTGTATCTACCTTGTATCTCACGACAGTATTGTGAGATTATTATCTGATGTTTTTCAATAAAATTTAAAATTCATCATTATAATCACTTATAAATTTTTTATACTCAATTATTTAACAATCCCTTTGAAAGGACCAAAAGATATTACAGATATTAGTGGGTATTCGACGAAGTTTGTCATTTCGTATTCTCCCAGCGTGGGACTTTCTGAACACGTTCACCGTTTTCGGATCTACAAAATGGCGGCCAATGATTATGTACAACGTGAACTGAATCACTAACATACAAGGCAGAATACAATAAAAGGTCAACCAGTCATAAATTACTTGGAGAGTTAATTAGCCTATTCTTAACCTCTCGAGATTCTACAACGGACGTGGACAATATAAACGGTCATATCTGGTTCAATCTAATCAAAGAAGACGATGTGAATAAAAATATTTGCTTTGCCTCGTGGCCTATTTTAGTGTCAACGCGACTTTGTCATCTTACCTTATCGCGTTTACTCACAAGTGGTCAACTACGTATTACAAAATGCGATAAGTACGCTTTTAGTCTATTCAATGATTGACGATAATTGGAACAAACACAGGGGTCAACAGAAAACCAATAAAAGCGATAATGCGAGTGTTATAGGTACATATCAATAATAACTACGGACGGATCATGCCGACAAAGGGTATATACGTAGGTACTAAAATTTCTTTCTGCATTCGACGCGTTTCGCGCATGTTTGAGTGAAATGGATAAAATAACGATTTACGATAATTTAGCATCTAGTTTTAATACTTCGTTGGTTTTGTACATATTTCGTATGTAGGTTAATTGTAAATTATGACTTAAAGTTTCCGATGAACGGCGTCATTGAATGTGCATAATACGTGGCAATGTGTCTTGTAAATTCTTTCCTTGAAAAGATAAAGAAATCTTTATAATACATGACAAATCAAGTATTGCATAGGTACCTTAAATACTTCCATATCTGCCTACATGACACGAATTGCATTAAGTATTTGTTTAGATAACAACAATCAGTATATTTTATTTACTAAGCGATAACGGCGGAAGTAACAAAATCTTGTACTCACTCTTCAAGAAATAATTCTCAAAACTGTTCCTTAACTCCAATAGTATAATTTCTTCACAAGTGCACTAACAATAATCACGAGCGCTGATGTTAATTATCAACCAAAAGTGCAAGTCACAGACACAATTCCCAGATTAGAATGCTCGAAGACCGTCGAAATTTCAAAATTAATCCAGCTTCGTCCTTGAAAACGATCAGGAAATCGAATCGAAGCAGTCAGGCGTTCACCTATACACTCACACCGCACCAGCTGGTTATGCTATTACGTGTATAATTTGAGATCCACGAGTATATTAAAATGATTCGTTGCGAACATGCAAAGGCAGCACAGACGTGTACAAGCCTCAATAGCGCACAAAGAACTGAAACGCGGGGAAGTGGCAGGCAGCGGCGCGGGGACCAGGGGCGGGGGGAGCCAGCCGCGCCAGTCTCGCTCGCGATGGCAGCGACGTAGCAGGCACCGTAGCAACAAGTGAACGGCAGTACGGGTGTGAAGGGGCAGAAGAGGGATGGAATAGGGAGGCTCCCCCCGCGCATACAAAAAGCCCGCACCTGACATGCATGGGGCGCCCGTCCACCTATCCATGCACTAGCCACAAAGCCTTGTCGTTCCTTACAAATCGAAAGGAAGGGCAGATGTCGATAATCACGATATGCACTCCAATGACATTCGCTTGGATGATCGAGCATCTGTTGCCAAGGACTTTGAAGAAATTTAATATGATGAATTTTGATAGTACAAAAATAATATTGTCATGTAAACTAAAGATCGTTAGGTCAATGTAAATCATAACCTACATACATAATAAACTGTATTTACATTATAAACCGACTAAAATGATAATAACATCGACAGGAAAACCTTTACCTACCTACTTACGAGTAAACCTACTTAAATACTTACGTGTATATTAACCTATTGTGAGTAACGTAGAGTAAATGAGGAATTGTAATTATATTTATTAAATATTTAAAAAAACCGATCACAAGTCTTTGTGCATGGAATAATCCGCTTATAATTTTCTAATACCATAAATTCATATGTTTCTGACATTGTTAAAACTGTAAAATAGTCGTTTTACTTAATCAACGCAATCAAACAGTGTGAAGGTTACACGAAACTAAACAATGAGAAATAACTCGATAAAATTGTAAACTAGATTATGATTGTATTGTACTCGTAATTAGAGCACAAACGTAACGTAACAAAAGTAGAAGATATTAGTATATCATGTTCATTCTGTACATAATGTGCACAAACCGCAAATCGCGTGTAAACTGCTATCTATTTATAGTCTGTAATTTAGTAGAACATAAACAAATATCGACCGTTGACCAGCATACCGGCCGTTTAACAACACGCCAACGATTTGGCGACATGCCAACTATTCCGCGACAGTGCATTCGATCTCCGTTTGGTTTTATTTCTAAGTACCTACATAGTTACAAACTTTGTTTCGGGCCAAGTTCCATTATATTCAATACTAGCGATGCGTCCTGATGTCCCACGTATTCTATGAAATCGACCTGACTTTTTGTGTCATTTGCACACACACACAGAACAAGTAATACACACCTAAACCTTTCTTATGAAACAATTAGTCTATAAGTAATATGAAACCGAATGAAAATCACATTATAAAGTCAGTTTTTATTTATCGCGTTTAGTCGCATTTGGCCGTGGACTTGTTGTATAATACATAGTGATTAACATACGAGTAATTCAAAAATGTAAATTGTAGAAGGACGTCAGAAAATTGTAATTAACTCATTTGTGTATATGAGGCAAATAACACGTAAGATAACTAAGATTAGCAAGTAACCAAGCAAAAAATAAACGTGAATATTACTATATTTACCACAGATAATGAATGACGTTCCACTAGTTCTTTTAAAGTATTTTAACCAGCAAATTCCAGTAACATATCTAACATCCGGGTGTAAAGATAATTATATTTAATTGTAACATTATTCCTTGTAAAACTTCATGGTTCATTCAGGCCGCATGATAAATTAAATTCGTTATCAAATATAAAGTGTTATTAACTCTGTATTTGCATATTATGCCCTTGAACACGAAACCAGTACATTTAACACCTTAACGCAACCGGCGAACATATTTATCGCATGTAATTAAAAGCTTGTTAATATTCATATACCTACGTAAAACTGACAAGTCTATTTGTGGTATTCTGCGTTTACAGTGAATGGTAAACAAGAAAAAAATTAATAAAGTTTTTACACGATCTTGTGTAAACGTTCGTCGAGAATTGTTATTGAGCTATGCGGGCGAACGGATACTTACGTGGGCAAATTGACAGGCAAACCTGTTCGTGTAGTTTGCAAAAACAATCAAAGAGGTCGCGTATCTGTTTTGGCCTTGCGCTAATCGTGTTAGCGGTAACACGCGAATAGCTAATGTTTAGCTATTTACAGATACGGTGAAAAAACTAATTACATTTTTAACTACATGCCCTCAGTCTGCTCCGTGAGTTTAATGGACATCTGACTCATGGTTATTTAACGATTATTTAATGTTTTGTTCCGATAGCAATAAATATAAGCACTCTATATCGAACGCGATAAACGAGCCCGATACGATCATAGACTAAATCGTTTACGAACACATTTCAAATCGAGCAAGTCATGTGACTAAGTGGCATTAAAATGTATAAGGAATGCCTGTTCGTAGAACGATCATAGTACTAAAAATAGTTGGGTTTATCATGCAATGTGTTTTGTACGCAGATACGGGAGATAACCAACACAAGTACGGCAAACAACGCTGCGTTGATTCCAAGATAGGAAATACAAACACGCCAGTCGATAACCTGGTTGCACTAACTGATAATACGCCCATTATCGTATTTCATACGTGTATTATCTAAACAATTCTAATGATTCCAGCCGTTCAGCAAACCGATGCCCGATTTTAGTTTCCACTGTTTACATTCACCGGTCTGTTTCACTTTGAGGTGGACGGAACCTGCCAACTTGCCATGCTTATTGAACGATTAGCAAATATACAAGTCGAGTTTGTATTGTGAAAGCAAAATTATAATTCAATTACACAAATAAGATACTGCTATTTTCGTAGCAATTTAAGTAGTGAATTCGCAAACAAGTTTGTTGAATGTCATGGAATAATCCTAAAGAAATAAATTAATGTAGCTACAATTAATATTTCATTAGTCCAATGATATTATCAAGTAGGGCAACGATGTGTGTATAGTGTGGTATCTCGTATACAAGTGTAGACTTCCTGTACGCGTGAGAGAGTTTACAGGTACACAATAAAACTGCCAAGAAAGGTTAGAACCGCGATCGCAGGCTATCAGCGCATATCGGGAACAATGAGTTATTTAACGTTATCGATAGTTTACACAGCTGTAGATGGAAACGTGTGCGCGCATGTAAATTGATCGCGATCATAATAATTCGTAAGCCCATAGTCTGATGCAATGTTATGAATCATTATGTTATTTTCTGCACAATGTAACAGATATTCTATATTCCATATTTCAATAGAATAATACTTAATCACCACGTGTTTTACGTATTTACAGAACATTCCGGTTATACTACACTGCCTACAGCACATCGTCTGATATTTAAGCATGTATTAAATTCTTTTATACATATAATACATATAATCTTCAAGTGTATATTGTGTTACACATGATGGATTTACTGCTAAAGCAATTAAACTCAAATGTCAAAAGGTTATCTACCTAATAGTCTCTACGGCCTTGAAATGCGACAATTCTCTAAACCTTGAGTTCGTCAATGTTCGTACAAATCGCTCCTAACAATATGGCCAATTTAAAGGTTATTATTTTGATAAAACGAAAGCAAATAGTCTTAGCGGTGTGCGTAACTATTTCGTCACCGGCTAACCGATTGCGGGACCGGCCGACGATCGAATGTCAAAAACCGCACGACGCAATAAATTGTTGTCTCATGGAGAGTAAACATTGGCGTTGGACCGCATTCATGCATAATTGATGAGGGTTCGAAGCGAGCGCGTGGATTCCTGGCGGTCACGACTCACCCGGGCCGCGGCCGCGCGCCTCCGGCAGCCATTTTGTGGAGCCTGTTCGCCCCGAGCGTGCGCATCGTGAATAATAACACGACCTTACGATCTGCACCACCTCAACACGAACGTTATATCCCCTATTAAAACATACACTTCTTTATTTCCGACGCGGTCGATCGATCAAATGTGACGAATCGTTATTCAAATCGAATCATTAAATGCATGCAAGCGAACTGTATGCCAAACGCGATGTGCAATTAATACAAAATGATCGTTATTAATTTCTATTGTTACCGGCCAAGTAAATAGAGCATGCGACTGTGTAATAAATACATTATAAATTGATGGCACAAGACAAAGCGTGCAACTCTCACGCACGGCCATTGTACCGTGCAATATTCAAAAGTCGTTTCCTTTCTCTCGAAACAATCGTCGCATCATCGATACGACATATCACAACAATTAACGTATACAATTGTAAAGTCTGTGTATTCTTGTAGCAATTTTTAACCTTTTCGGATGTTACAATTGATTACAATTCCATTGCCAACTTTTTATCTATACATATGTAACGCAACAGTACGAGTACGTGTCCGGATTTGATAATAAAACGTGCTTCATATCTGTTATTATATTAGACATGACGTGTATATTTCATGCATAGATTCACCAACTATTTAAAATTGTGACTAAAATAACCTTGAAAGCTTTTTACGAGCACCATCGTATAGTAGATACCTAAACAATTAACTACATCTTATACAGCACTTGAACTTGGTTTTTATACAACATCGTGTCTCAGGTTGTGTTCAGACGAAACCAACGTGTTTATGGAACCAAAATAAGTACTAAGTCATAACTAATTACATTAGAAGTTAAAAAGTAGAAAACATTATTTCAAGTCACATCACAACAGAACAACGTGGTTTCCTCGGAGCTGGCTGGATTTTATGCTGATACGTTGCGGTTAATGCCTACGGCGGCGTGCTCATTACGGATGAGAGTCTCTCGCCCAGGGCGGGGATCTGTAATAATACCAAATGAAATACCGCGCCCGTTCGTCTACTCGCAAGCTCGCAACCGCAGGCCTGGCCAACACACGATCACGTGCATGCACGCGTACCGCGTAACCATGAACTAGGAATTATCGAACATCGAGCCGCGCACACCACCCGACCACCCATCTGTCTGCTCAATATCAAAACGCATATTTTACTCTCGTAGTAATACATTTTAACATAATTCACTACGTTTGAGACCAGAATAATGAGATAAAGCGCGAAGAAGTATCTTGTATTTATAATTTTACAACTCATGGCCCTTCGACTAAAACTGTTAGAGGGTTGTTGCTGTACTTGGCGTGAGACATCTTGATTTTAGACGTCATCGTTAATTAGGCTATTCTGACGTGGATGTCTGTTTTGTAAATCAACGAGACAAAAGACGTATTGGCGTTCGTAAGACGTCGATTATTGAACGCTGAAGGCGTTTGTTACGCTTATGATTCCTGTGAAGCAGCTGCGAACATCACAGCCGTACTTCCTGTCGAATGATCCATTGTTGTTTCTTTACTTTTTATGTGGAGTTCGCATTCGCAGTACTAAAAACAGCATGAGCGTTCGCAATTCGCTAATGTCTCCACGCGATGTTTTTATTCACAAATACGCAGTATAATAACGTTGATGTCACGCGTGGGAATCGAAAGACATCTCCCTTAAATCGATTCAAATCACGGGTTTTAAAATAAATCTTAATAGATTCTGCTGTTAGCATACGAAATTAGCATAACACAAGGTGATGAATATTCCGACTTTATTAAGATACGAGTCGAGATATTCTTTGCTAAAGGTTATTGTCGCGAGACTTTGCCTCGTTCTACATAGTAGTATTTATTTGAAGCTGTTATCAAAACAGGCTGTAGTGTTGTTGAGAAGACATTGTCGTGAGATCGTCGAGTCGTGAAGTCGTGATCGGTCGCCACGACGTCGATGCCAAAGACCCTTAATTCGCTAATCAAATCAACAAGTACAATGACTCCATTGTTAGCGAAATACGCGAGATCAATTCTATTTTCAATTCGATGGAATCTGTTTTTTAATTGTAACTAAAATAACGTAGCAATTAAATGAAACGTTAGTTCTTAGTTAACGTCTTGGTATACCTAAATTATAAATCGTTAATAAGTAATATTCAACAACTTACGAAACAAGTTAGTATTTTAATTGCGTCGTTTAGCCGAACACCTAATCCATAATGCACCAATAAATCCCTTTCTATAGAATTTAACTTCCATTTCAATGAAATCTAAAATATTTGTAGGTAATTGACTGGCTGGTTGGTTTAGTGATTAGTGAACCGGACTGCTACGAAGGTCGTGGTGTTCGATTTCCATCCAGGTCAAACTTTTCTGTAATGAGCAGGAATGTTTGTTCTGTATGTCTAGATGTTAACATTTCTTTATAAGTATTCACTTAAAGTGTTTATCAGTTGTCTAATTATCATAGTACAAGTTAACGTTTAGTTTGGGGTCAGACGGCCGCGTGTGAGTTTTCCAAAGATATTTATTTAATTACGACGTTTTGGTATACAATAAAAATTTAGAGTCGCATCATTTCAAAATAGATAAATTGGTTCAATGTAAATCGGTCATAATTATTTACATGAGCTATTTAATTGCCGAGTTGTATTGAAAAGGAAAACAAGGGCCCCGGGTCGAGACAACCATACATCACTGACAGCTAAGTGGCCAAATCTTCCCCAATGGTGGTAGGCGAAGGAGAAAAGGGTGCAACCCGCCCCCACCCCGCGCTTATGCAAACAGCCGCATTAAACCCTTCGCCATTAACGTTTAAATACAGGTTATCAAGGGTTTTCCTTAGAAATTGCAGCCAAGCTACGAACCCACTGTTCAGTAATTTGGATCCACGCCAAGCAATGTTTCGACACGCTGCTGCCGTTATCGGATATCTAGCGAAATGTGCATGTAACCATTTTAAAATACGTATAGCAGTGCCGCAGTACAGTGGTTGCCAACAATCTGAATAATGATATGGATTCACTGCTTTCATTTTTTTAAGTTGTTTTCGGTTTATACAACCTCAGATATACAATAAATAAGATGGAAAAATAACTAAGGAAAACGGTGGAAAATTAAACAAAACGAACGTAGTCACGATGCCGATGGTACGAAATAATGTGCAAGTACAGGTTTCAATTGATCTATTTTATTCACTCAGTGGAGGTTCATATCACGAAAAAATAACGACAAGTATACTATTTGAATATTGTTAAAATACTGACGCCAGAGAGTGACTACGACCAATAAGTATAATGTAAACGCAATAAACGATCCTCTTACTACGACCGTTTAATTTGCAATATCGTACCGTTGAGATATTATTGAACTGCGAATGGTGTCGAAAGGAAAATGTCACAATTTAGTTCCGGCGGGGTGAGTCGGGGTGCCTGGGACAACCACCCCCAACTCCCCCGCACCCTGTTTACATCGCCACCATCGTCGCCCGTGAATCGAGGTATACCCCAAGGCGAAACTTTGATTAGTTATTCTTTTATTTATAGCGACAAGGGTCCACTTAATTCGGTAGCTCGTCCCGTGGGACGGCCAGTTGTAAAGATTACGTTGAACTCTTGAACAAACCTTAACACCGATTGTTGAGACAATATTTGCTCGGCCTCGCGCTTGCCGTCTCGATAACAAAGATAAAGGGATCTAATAAGATAAGTTATCGGAAATGAAACATTGCACGTAGGTATGGTTCAGACGTTATCTAACTAGTAAATAGTAAGTCTTTGATCAGCCGATGCCTGTTAATAACGGTCGTGTTCCGCTCCCAGGCCGTTGCCATGGCGACGATACCAGCCGTGCCTCCGACCCAAACATCCCTTATTTATTCCCATATATTTTATTTATTCTCACGCGGAGACTCCCTGCGAGCAGCTGATTTCCTTCATATTGTACGTATTTCGTACTTATTATGTTCTATTGAAGTTCGGCGCTATTCATGTGATATTTTGCGATTTCTTTTAATTGCTACTTCCACTTCTTTTATTTTATGTTAAATTTGAAATCATATTTAGAAGTATTTAATGTAAAATAATATTGAAGCACTCAAATGTTTCACTTCTTTTAAAGGTAAACAAGTACAAAGATTAAGATTTCAATTAAAATGAAATTAAAAACGTGAACTACACAAGTCAGCTAAATGTGATACGAGCCACGTCACAGCTGACGCATGACGGATTTTATTGCCATAATGCAGTTTGTACTCAGTTATTCAGTAGCAATTAAGTTTAAAATAGCTTGGCAGGATTATACAGGTGGCCGTGTATCCAGGCAGTATTACCCCTTCTGTTGTAGCGCGAGCATTAAGAACACGACCCTACCCTCCCGGGCATTCCCTTTATTTTTATTCGTATACAAAAGGAAAACATTGAAGACACGAGGGCTGCTATTAGGAGGGCGAATCTAAATGATTATACTTCATATTAACGAATGACCCAACGTTTTCTTTTTTATAACCGCAATTAAATATGGCAAGGGGAAAATATTTATCTCTAGCGACTTACAAAAAATTCATTGTTTAATATCGTAATATATAACGTAAAATTCGTCGCAGCGTGACGTAAATCATGAACCAAAACACGAGTAATAATTATGTTTCTGTGAACTACTTTAATTATTGAATTACTATCAATATTCATTGCAAAACAATGAATTACGCCTATATTTCTGGGACTTATTGTATCGAAACGGCACGATTGTAATGTGGTTGAACCTGATAAACCCCGTTTAAAATACTAAAGGTAACTGACAGAAAAAAATAAAAGCATAATTGGAAAGATACCTGACCTTTAAAACGATGCAATAAAGACTTAATTGCCGTTTTCTTTTTCAATGGCATCATTAATTTAACGGTTCTACACCCTTGTTGGACGCGACCATGTCAGTGAAGAGACGGGTCCCGAGAAGATTACCGGGCGGGACAAGTATTTATGTGACAAATAAATATTACTTTAAGAATGCCTAACGAGAATTTTAGGCTGAGGTAAATGGATTTCATTTTGATTTCAACAACAGTAAACCGCTTCAGTTATTTAAACTCAATCATCAAAATCAGCTTCATAATACAATAACCTACGCTATACCCCTACAATTGAACACGTAATAGTACGAAATGTTATTACTACACTATATATGTACTACATCAAATTATAAATTCCGTCTAGTAATCGAAAATGCCAGCACATATCCAATTATGCCGGCCGCTAAATGCGAACGGCACCTTATAATTCACACGAACGCGACATACATAGTTACAACAAACATTTTGTCAGTGTTTCGCGGAAATTCGCCGATTCAAGTTTACATAGCGGAGACGCGAATTTATTAGCATTAATAAGCGTCGCTGTAATGAGTTCGTTAAAGGACACCGCTGAATATGTCGTGAGTGAACAGTTGCAGTTGTGGGACATTGTTTGAAATATAATTTAACGTCAACATTTGTGTCGCAAGATTTACGACTTTTGTCTTGGATGCGCTAATAAGGGATAGTTACACTGGGGTTGTTGACGCTTTGGATAGAATTGTGTAGAATGTTTAATGACGTGTTTGACTACTGAACTGCAACTACTTGTAGCATGATTATTTTTGAAAAATAAAATCAAAGATGACATCATATTTTCCGAATAAAAGATGTCATTGAGTGATTGCAAAACAAAGTCAGAATTTGAGCTGTCAGAATCTGATGTACGCAGACAGATGAACGTAGGAAGACACGACGCGTGGAGCTTAATGGCACGCATTCATCGACCGCCGCCCACTGCAGCGTTCCTCAGATACGAACTCGACAAATGACTCATTAACCGTCTCGGCTAACGACTGCGCCAAAAGGACTGTTCAATTGAATTTCATTTATTACTAACCGGTTACGTTCAGTAAATTGCGCGCGCTCAATTCGATCGCGATACATGCAATTTAAATGCCAGTTTGTTTAAACCGGCAAGGCCAACGTTATCATGCGAAAATCGACAAGTTTTATGTAGGCCAGAGCGACAGCATTAAGGTAGCATGCTTTTACATTCACAGTAGTTCGATTTACGATCGTGATAGTTTCGTTTTCACGTCCCAATGGCTCCGTTGCTCGCGTGTCAGTTCGTCTATTTTTGTTTTTTAATAGCCGCGTCGTGACCATTCAAAGGGGATCTCTGATAGTTCAATAGGTCGCTTCTTTCGCGCCCGGCAATTGTCATTCATCGCGACGGACGGAGACCTCAGTATGTTTGTCGTGGCATTTTTTATTCGCGTCGAGTATAAGCGCGTGACGTGCCCGATGTCTACTTACCCGTAGACGATTTGTTGCGCAACCAGCAACGGGAAGCCGAGCCACCTTCGTATTCAATAGACGCTATTATGTCTTCACTTTCTAAATCTACATTATAACTAATCTACACTCCAGGCACTCACTTTTGTGTAACACATTTGGCTTGCTTGCTTAAAAGGCCACTAAAATTCGATTGTAATATAACTGTTCTAAGTGCGTCGGCAAACAGTTACCTGAAGATTTCAAGGTTGAAATTCAATATTGCTAGTTATGTATTGGTAAATGTTTATTTTAATACACCTTGGTACCCATATTTACATTATAATAATTATATTCGCTCAATGATACTAACAACACGCTCAAAGGCACTTTAAAATAGCCGTTCCGTAATCGAGTTGAAGGTCTATCAAAACAAGTTTTCCTTCCGTCTTCAGATCGCCCGAAATAATTAGGTTATTGGTGGGATTATTTAAAAAATGTATTGTTTTAGACAATCATCCGATGCGTAAAAGTTTGTCAACATACTTACAGTTAAGAAGACACTATCTGCATAGTAATTTTTGCCAATAGAAATTCTGCCCCGCGAGAACTTTCTCAGTTGATGATTATTTAGTAAAGATACATACATATATAGAAGAAACTAGGTCAGCAATGGTCAAATAAATAACTAATAAAAGAAATTTACCTGCAGGAGAAGTTCATTTGTAATTAAATAAGTCTGTCCTTAAGATCATAAATACTTCTGGTTTAATATAATTGTTGTTAAGTCGCAAGGTTTCTCACAAAAATAAGAGACGTCGAAGGTTAACACCGTTAAGTAACTACAGCCTTGACACAATGCTAATCGTTATGTCGATCGAATTCAATGGACGAGAATATTGATTTTGAAAACGATTTTAATCAACTTTCAACGATTTTGTCTTTTATATGTATGATAAGATTGAGTAACATTCTGAATTAAATATACATAATAACATACGTAACGATAAAAAATGCTATATTGTTAATTAAATAGGAAGTTGTTAATGGTATATAATAGACGTTAATTTATTCATTTAAATACAGCTATATTTATGTAAAAAATAAATACAGTATAAATGAAATGAAATAGATACTATATCCTTAGTATACAATTTTATATTAAATATTTATAAAAGTTTATTTATTTTAAAAACGTGCCAAGTACATAGAATCAAACGATTCTTAAATAAAAGTCAGAGATCTACCAGAAAAATGAAAAAATTAACATTACTGAAGTTAAGTTTTGGGTTCTGTACGGGTAAGTGTTTCAGCGTACATCGTATGTTTCAGGTGCTTGGACAGTACAATTTACTAGGAAACTGTAAAAAGACTGCGCTCTTGCACTACGGCCATTACCTATGGCTAAAAATCTACTGGCGAATTTAAGTAGAGTAATAAATGCTACATATCTATACGTATGTATAAAAAAATATAATATTCGTAGTAGTTATACTACGAGTATATTGAAAAGACCCTATTTCATTTATTATAACGACTCCAAATTGCATTAGAGGTGAACAACAGAACATTATAAATTCAGTTATAAAATAAAATACTGTAATGGTCAAGTAATTAAATAGACAAAAAAAGTCTATTATAATTATCATTCGTTTTTATATTTGAATTTAAAAGCAATTTTTTTAGTACATATTTAATTATAAAGGCGTTATTCACTCTGAAGTTTATTATAAACTTAGGCATTCATCTCCCCGGCTAAGGAATGTTGGCACGAACACCACGAACAACATTAACGGAAATAGGTAGGAGCGTGAGAATAAGTTTATGTATCTTATACTACGATACGATACATTAATTTGGCATTCATTAGCAACTTGTTTGGAAGTTGTAACAGGTCTGAGCGCACCCAATACATATCGTTACATAAATATCTTCTGCAAACGATTCTGCTCCAATCATCGTTTTAGGGTTGATATCGGGGGGATTTCGATTATCGGTGAGTGGCTATTTCGATTATATTTTTAAGGTCAGATACCTAATTCAGTTGTGTTTAAACTAGTATAATTTTCGCTTAAAATAACAGTGATTATAATATAATAGTATAAATATATTACCTTGTTACGCAGAATTCAAGTAAACTAGTGTTTCCCTACTTTAGAAGGTAAATTAAACAATATATGACGCCTTGGGATTGAACACTTTTTCACACACTCCCACTCGAACAGCATAGTTTATTCTCTATATATCCATACCTTGAACGAAACTGCTTGCCTTGCAATGCTAATAATACTACACAAAATCATAATAGCACCCATTCTTATAAATTTACCTCAGTAATATTACTTCTGCAATTACAGAAATTGCCTTTCTAAAGGACGCAAAGGTTTTACATTCGACATTTATGGTAACGATATTTATAATCTGTAAAACAAGGTTTGCATAGGCAGCCCTTTCGTTCAGGTAAACCGGTTTGCAATCGTCGATTTAATTAACGTACGTCCGGCTAATCGGATCAAACAAGACACGATCGTTACTACAACGCTCGGAGGGTAATCGGGAAAACTACTATAATTTTCCCTCTAACATAGTTCCAATTATGATTAATGCTCGATTATCTATATAACTGTAGGAGTAATTATAATAATGTTTATAAACAATTTTGCTCTGAAGTCAATTTGTCATCAAGCTTACTTGTATGTTAGTTCGCCAATAATTCAAAAAGAATCATCGCCCTGCGTTGGTGGGCATTCATAACTCATACTTAATTAAACGCCGAGGATCTCGACTCGTCTCGGTTCATTTAATACCTCCAGCCTCGACGGATGACTAGTCGAGCACTCGAAGCAATTTGATCGTGTACAAATAAAATAGCTACGCATGAACGGGCCGGGGCTCGGGTACCGTTCGAATGACGGCCCACGCCCGTAATTCGAGCGCTCTATCATTCATATTGTTATGTCGACAATGTTCGGTATCGCTGGCTGCTCGCTGTATCGTCGACACCCATCTCGACCGACACCCCACAAAGGCCGTTGGCCCGCTTCACACTCGCGTGGGTCGCGCTATATTATCTAGTACTTACGTTACGATGCCGGTACCCATCCTACATGCAGTCGCACGAAACGACCGTTTCCTATAGACCTATATTGTTCCTCATTGCGCGTATTAATTATCTTATTACACAACGGCAGCGTACCGTCTCGAAACCTATTTGCGTGCGCCCGCAAGCGTTCATTTGCCAAAAGCTATTAATTACGACCGAAGAATAGACTATCTCGACGGCTAATCCCCCGGAGACGGTTACGTTTGCCGACAACGTTGATTAATGCCTGCGGGGTTCGTTTAACTCTTTATACTTTATACGTTACTCGTTTGAGTAAAAACGAACGCGCATAACCTTCTTTCGGGTTGCCGGGACACAAATAGGCTCGCATCCGCCGTACAAATAAATAAATTACTGCCGGCGATACGGCGCATACGCGCTCCGGTTACGATTAATGACTAGTTAACTGTTATAAGATTTATGAATATATACATATACTAGATTGTGATAAGAGAAGCTCGCTCTTTGCCATTGTTGTAATTTATGAAGTATTATCTCTAAACGGAGACCCATGTTCCTCTATCTATAGGTTGCAACTACATATATTCTCATGATATCAATAAACAGGATATTGGAATTTCAGTTATTTTTTTTTCCCAATCAGCAATGTTATTTAATATTGCAGTAATAATATTGTTACTTCGTAGTGTTCAGACACTCTTCACACTATTGCGGACGAACGAAGACATGACAGGCGTGCGAAGAATGTAAAGATGAGTTGGCTGGAGGTGGAGGCAGACTTGCGTGACGGTCGCAGGTACAACCGTCACACGATACCGCAGTAAGTATACGTACGTACAATACATTATCATACATTTACACTCCATTCGACTTACATTACAGCTAAAAAGGTTAAAGCAACAGTTCTTGCGAGGCAAATGTTTACACAATTGGGCTGAAGTTTGTATTGTTTATTTTTTCTTTCCAATGTAGGTATGTTGCAAATAAGAATATCCTGTTGTAGTTTACAAAACACATACGTATATATATAATATTTTCTATAATTAAGCGATATGCTACAAACGTCGTATTAGGAGCCTACATAAT
Organism: Asbolis capucinus; assembly: GCA_018249125.1. NCBI lineage: Eukaryota > Metazoa > Arthropoda > Insecta > Lepidoptera > Hesperiidae > Asbolis > Asbolis capucinus. Next base: position 21,557 of record DWJZ01001576.1, read on the forward strand.
CGATCATGTAGGCAATAAAATTATATGAAATGAAATTTTGTATGGTTAATTACATTGGTTGTTTTTGTATAATTGGCATCAATATTGATTTTACACTTCTCACTATTCTAATATTTTTAGAAAACAATAATATACATTTTTTTCCTTATAATTCGCGGAATATGAAACGTATTAAAATCAAATCAGATAAGACTATTCATTACGTAAACACCAGTAAAGCGAAACTTCTACTACATTCAGTAAATAAAATACGATAAATGAAATTTATGTTACACGAAGACTAAAACTGGAACCGGTTCACATCACAAGGGTTTAAAATAGGTCGCACGGGAGGCAAGAGGCAAGTGAAACGAGTTACGACTATACTCGTAGTATGTATACTATTACCGAACACGACGCAGACCAGCCCACTGCATCCTACATACCTCCAATACAAACCAATACTATCGATCTTGTAAACAAAATTGTTAGGTATAAACGTATTTTCTCGCCTACGTAATACGCCCCATAACAATTTATCAAAGAATGTTCTAGAATAATGTGACGTAGGAACCAAATCTTTCACCTCTGATATTTAAACATGACGCATGGAATTTTCCTGCATGAGTTACAAAGGTAGGATACTTGAACGATACGCGAATAAATTTGAAAAAAATGTGTATATCTTATTTGTTTATGTAGCAGATTCTTACTTGCTTTATAGTAAACAAAATTGCGAAATAGTAAAGGAATTGAGACGAAACTAGGTACGTAGCCTACCCTTGTCGCTCGTACTAATCTAAGTCAAAACTGCATTGATACCTATGGTTCGATCATCATGCTATTATGAGGTTTTCTATTCTCTAGGTATAATTAATATGTCGTAAGAGGCGACCAAAAGGAGGCTTTCGAGGTTGCAGGCGGCTAGAGTGGGAGCACTAACCGCTCAATAACCGCCCCGGGAAGGACGTTGGTATGTGTGGCCGCATACCGACGTAAACTGGGTAGACCAGGAGCGGGACTTCGAGTCCTTCTCGGGAGAAGCCCAACATGGGAGGACTCCGGTTGCGTTCCATTGGAGATCCCGGATTCCTTCAGGTAGCGCTTAGGAAGGCCACCGGGAGTTTTAGTGCGGTAAAAAATCCCACATAACCCTATGTCGCTCCCATGGCACCGGGTACCTTTTGAAGGTTTCCCCCTCGATACAAAAAAAAGGTATAATTAATC
>DWJZ01001577.1:0-22752 GCA_018249125.1 Asbolis capucinus
CCCAACGTGTGAAAAAAGTACCCAAAAAATCCTTATATCGCGTACGCTGCGGAAATGATTGACAATAGAGCAACGTGGTGTACTACAGTTTTGTAGAGGATATCAATATCTACGAATAAATCCGTGATAGTGTATGTCTAACTGTACCAGTTTTCTGGTAACTGGTTCTTCTGAAGCGAAGCGAGGGCAGTTTCTAGTAATTTGAATGTTGACAATTTGTGCTAAAACGTAGCCTATGTCAGTACCACAATTATGACGAATTCTACAACACTTAATATGTCAAAATCTGTTCAACCGTTTGGGCTATAGGGCGTGCTAAAGAAAAGGATTCTATACACATACACTCAAAAAAATCTCCTTCTGACGCAGTCATTTAAGAAATGGCACGTTGATACAAAAAGATTTGCCATCCCTATCCTAAGATATTTATTGCTATTATTATTCTCATGATCAAAATGTAACACTAGCTTTCTTCCACAGGTGCCACCTACAATCCTAGAGAACTTCCTCAGCAGGATAGAGGAGGGATATTGCAAGTTCCACAATCCTTACCACAACAATCTTCATGCGGCTGACGTTGCACAGACAGTGCACTATATGCTGTGCCAAACTGGACTTATGGTAAGGCTGAAGAAAATTTAGTTTTAGCTTGAAAATATCCTTTCTTTTAATACAGTGGCGTAACCACAGTGTGGCAATGAGAAAATTCCACGGGTTTCCGGCTGACCGCGCCTCCGCCTAAGAGGCTGCGAGCTTAGAAATGAACTAACATTTTTAACAAAATTTTCTAAAATATATTTACATATAATTTATATAAGTATTAAAATCAATGAAAGTTACAACCAAATAATATCTTGGCAACATTAAATTATTATTCTGTTAAAAGCACACAACAGATTTATTAAAAGCCTTTGAAAATTAGATATTCCACTGTCGGACGCAATATTATTGTTTAGAAACTAAATTATTGTTAGTGATTAACAAAATTAAATGACTATGGGACAATTTTTCTTGACCCCATTGAATTGGAAAATAATTACAAACCTTCGGTAAGTTCACTTTGGGGCATCATATATAAACGCTTGGTTTATGACTACGTTACACATATTAGGTCTTAACAAAATATTTTTTCATCAACTTTGTATAATATATCAGCGTCATCGCTATAAACGCCATAATATCAAACATATTTACAAAGATATTTGACCACATTAAAATCATATCAGGCTTTAATCAAAATCAATTAAACCAAAATATTATCAGGCTTTTTAAATGCGTCATGACATTTACAATTCTGTTCAAAATAATTATTTGTTTTTTACACCTTATTTTTAAGGAGAAGAATAACGGGTCCGTTTAATTTTATTTACACCAAATATCATGTTCAATTTATTTAAAACGAGCAGTTCTTTAGCACGAAATAACATTTTACGAACACTCGTAAGGACTTGCTCGATTGGTTTTCTATTATGTATATGAATCTTAACTGTCAACTTGACTGAACGAATCGTCAACGTCATTTTTGCACTACCCTCAATTTTTTACAATATCTAGGCATCTTATAAACTAAGGCTGCACAACCCCAGGCCTGCGGGCAATATTGTGGCTCGCGATCGGAATTTAAATGGCCTGGGCAAGTATGTTTTTAGAACTTTTTACGCAACTTCCGTAAGTAATTAACTAGGAATTATTAGTGACCCACAGTAAATTTCAGTAACAGTAAGTTCCCTCAGTTTGGCCCGACTATCAAAAAGGTTTTGCATCCTTGTTATTCACGAACTATTTCACTTGAAGGATATTTACCAGCAATAGCACAAAAAAAGCGTATGCGTATCCGATCACTTGGTGACCATTTGTCCTCCCCAGGGCAAAGGCTGGAGTCGCCACTGCCATATTTTATATATCAAACTACCTAAAACATACGCAACCACAATGAGAACTTATCTTTTTCTACCTACGCCACCATAGTCAATTTGATATTTCTTCGTAGAACAGAACAATAACGAGAACGGAGTGTACGAAACATCTCGCAAAGGAAATTGTAGTGCCATTTTTAGATACTCGTCTTGCTACGGTTTTGCATTCCCGAGAATTGTTATCTCTAAGAAATTATTACGCTTTTGTTGTAATTTGATCAGAAAGAACAAAGTTTAAAGCTATTAGATTTAATCAGACAAATTGATTCAATTGTATTCTTGTGCAGCTTATGACGGCATTTCCTAGCCTCTCTGTATTTTCTTACCGTAACAATTATGCACAATGTAATTTATATCAGCTGTGGATCTTCGACGCCAGACCGGGGACACCGAATTTTACAGCGGAATTTAGTACAGAGTCCTGAACATTAAAACTTCTTCCAGACACAAACCCAAAAACCTAGAAAAAAATTGTTGCCCATATTTGCGCTTACGACCAGACCGAAATCAACTTGAACTCATATTGAAACCTTCGGCTTTCAGAACTGGTTATCAGATCTGGAGATCTTCGCGACGCTGGTAGCGGCTGTCGTCCACGACTACGAGCACACAGGCACCACCAACAACTTCCACGTGATGTCAGGTTCTGACACCGCTCTGCTGTACAATGATCGGGCAGTGCTGGAGAACCATCACATCAGCGCAGCGTTTCGGTGAGTAATGCAATTATTTTGGAAGGACCGGCATTTCTTCATCTTCGTTACAGCCTATAACTACCTCACCACTACAGCGACGCGTTGGACGGGTTGGAGACTATAAAATTTTGAGGACCTGTGGGCCAGGGTGTATTTCACCACGCTGCTGATTGAAAGTGGAAATAAGGTAGAGAACCTGTGGGCTCGGGTCTCCTCTCACAATGTGAGGAGTACAGCCCGTAATCCACCGCTGTCCAAACGCTGTAGTCTTCACACACCTTCGAGAACTTTATGGGGAACTCCCAGGAGAGCAAGTTTCATCACAACGTTTTCCTTTACCGAAGCAAGAGATAATTAACTTCTAATATCGCTTCGCATTCGCTTTAAGAATGAGTAGTGCCTGCAGGATTCAGCGGTCCCTTTGGTTCGAGAGACGTTCAAATCATTAGGATCACTCGCTCGATTTCCACGAATCCTTAATACAGTATTCACTCACTTATCCATAATCCAGAAATAATTGTCACTTAACGAGGTCACATGGAAGGTAGATTTACCATAATACCGTATAATACCCTCAATATTTTACTACCCTAGTTGTCTCCAATAAATAGACCTGAGGCCTAATGATAATCCCAGAGCTTATTATTATTGTAGTAGGCTTTCCGATATAGCATCACATCTTACTAATTACATTTAGGCGAAATAAAAATTATTTCTTTTACATCAAACAATCGTTTCTGCGAAAAATTCAATAATCGACACCTTATTCGAAGAATGAAAAAGTAATATTCAAAGCGTAATCACATAAAATTTGTCTCGTTTAAACGAATTATTCGCTAAAATCAAGTTCACACAAAGCGTATACGAAAATGAGAATCGAATATTCGTATCTGACAACAAAGCCACAGTGCGTACGGGAATTTTTGATCCAATAATTTCCCTTGAGACTCGACACCGGGTCTTTTTCATACAGCACAAATAGCAATTTGGGCACAATTGACCCTGGATTGCAATTGTTTCTAGACAATATACAAAGAAAGGAAGTCTGAGAGAAAAGAAGAATGTTTTCGCTAACGAATTTTATAATTAAGTTTTTCTTGTCATAGTTTTTTTTTGTGGAAATTGAGTATTCGGATTTCGTGTTCAAAGACTGATTAATTTCCCAATACTGAGCAAGAGGAAAACCTCACCCTGAGAAGGTCTAGAACATACTCCACTACGCTGCTTCGCTCATTCGGTCCAAGGCGAATTGGTGAAGTTATTGGCCAATCCAAGTGTCGGAAGTTTTTATGTCGTCCGAAGGCCTCCGACATGTCTTAACGATTGATTGGACCATCACATGACTTATTTTCCTACTGAAAGCACAATCAATAAAGATACTATTTATACAATACTAGCGATCCAGCCCAGCTTTAGTTGGGTTTTCTAAAAACTTCAAAGAGCCTTGTGGTTAAAAAAAATATAGTTTTTGATAAACATTACTTATTTAACCTACTCCACAATTTTCTATTGGGAATAATGTTTTATAAGTTTTGAACTTATCTTAAAGAGACACAGACGCGAACTTCTGTTTCAGAATATACTTAGTGATATTATTTATAACACTTATAGTCACGTAAAAGGTTCTGAAATTCGATGAATCTTCGGATTAGTATATAATTGAATTTCTAAGTTAATTAGCGTCCGAAGCGGAACCTTTGCGATAGCTGAAAGCAATTTCGGGACGCAAGAAGCCTTAATATTCATCGATAGGTTAATAATATTCAAACCCGGTTAATAAATTAATGAAGTTATTTGAGAAGTACTGAGTAAGTATTTTATTAAGAAATTGTTTGATAAGTTAGGTTAAGGTATTGCTTTTGACTATGTCCTCTTCTCAACCCATCACAGCTCACTATTGAGCACGGGTTTCTTCTCTTAATGAGAAGGTTAAGGGCATAGTCCACCACACCGGCCAAGTGCGGCTTGGCAGACTTCACACACCTTTGAGTTTTGCAAACTCCCCGGTTTCCTCACGATGTTTTTCTTCACCGTTATTGCCAGTGACATTTAAATGCTTAAAACGCACACCAAAAGTCAGAAGTGCAGGCCCTGGGATTCGAACCCAGGCCAAATTCTTAACCTATAGCCTATGACCGCTATTAATGTAATGTATTTTGTAATTTGACTATGTATGAGATTGTAAATGAAGAGCTTCTGGAGACTTAATCCTTTTTTCTTCTTTTTTTATAAATGCAAAAGCAATTTCAGCATCCGTAAAACGATTCTGAATAAGTCAGTTATTAACAATAAAATATTTTTTTTTATCACAGTAATACGTGGTTATAATAATTTAAGGAGATCGTTGGAGTCTTCAAGGGAAGTTTGAATGACCATTTACTAAGTTAATGCGCCCAACACCTAGACATCGCCGCTTTACGTCAGGTGAGATCCGTGGGATAGATGTCAAGCATTAACTTATTCTACATAAAAAAATCTTGTTTCGTTTTAGGATTTTTCACCATAGTGAATATAACAAACGAAAATAATGCCGGTTGACTTATATAATGATATAGGTATACTGAACGAACGAACGACACTTCGCGCGCTTACGAGGGCAATGACATCTCACTTCATCTTTTATTGTAAAATTTTAACAAATTATTAAGCACTATATTTTATGATGAAATTTATGTTAGCGTTATGCATAAAGGCACTGAAATTTATGTGTACGTATAAAAGTACCGTTGTAGTGTATAAAAATTGTGTAATTGGATAAAATATATATGTATATGTATTATGATTATAATACTTTTGGCGTCGTTAGTGGAGAAATCCAAACAGATTTTACAATGACAAAATAATCTGTCTCGTATGACGAAAAATGTTGAATAGAAGTCGATACTCGATAGCTCAGAAATTTGAATGGACTCACCCGCCACTCCATCATTGATTATATCTTCAATATTCATCAATAATATATTCCTTATAATTCTCACTTCCACATTGATACATTGTAGGTTAATTGTTTAAATACACGTTATACTTTGATTTTTTATATTTTTAAACTTTCTCGATTTTATAAACGGAACGCGCGGAGCTGTGAAACTCGTGTTCGGACGGGGAGGTTTCCCTGTTTGGCCGCTAGGCGGCGACACGATCCCGGTTGCTGCTTTGACATTTGTGGCGGGAATTTACAGACCATACACACACACTAATAAAGATAAATTGACAATTAATACACAGATTATATTATACACATAATTTGTAATAAGGAGCCATTTCAGCGCCCTTTAAAAGATTCTAAATGCAGAAGTTAACGACAAGAAAAAAATACATAATATACCTACATATAAAAACTGTCAGTTAATACACAGTAATTAAAACACTCAATAACTAATTACAGTTTAGTCAAATCCATCAGTCTGTCAATTTCGACGAAACGGCGTATGTTAAAATATAAATTGGCGCGTCTTAGCACAGATAAGCGGCAAGATGAAGCTACTTATGCGTGAAGCATGATCAGTCACGATCAGAATTAGCTTTTCACGACCGAAATAAAATACGAGGGGCTGTATTTTGTCTTTTTATCAGATCAGTATGGAATTGAGCGATCACGGTAATTTTATTCGTCATGGAACATTTTGTAATGCCGAGATTGGGAAATATATTTTTCTTTTTTCTTTTTTTAAGGGGTTTTCTTGTATGACCATGCACAGTCCTTATGTTATTAGGCACGAATTAAGTAATACTAGTTTCAGCCCACGGCTTTCCTCGCGTGGTGGGTACATTGTTATAAAGTAGCCTTCATGTTATTCCAGACTTTAATCTATCTCTATGCTAAATTTCATCCAAAATCGATTCAGTAGATCTAACCTATAGAATATTATTAGGATTAATTAACTACATACTGAGGAAGTGATCGCTAGTGGCAATAATAAGGTACCTTGGTGAAATATGCTCTAGATCAGGGGTGAGCAACCTTTTAAATTAAAGGGCTAATTTTAAATTTGAATTTTGCTAGAGGGCCGCACATAGATTAGCATTATTTATACTTCATCAAAGCTACTTAACATTTTAGAGTTTCTATGTAAAGTTTCTATATATTTGCTAAATTTTTGTATCATGATGCGTTTTTATGTTACACTATTTTATATTTTCACACATTTTGTGACCATCTAAGGTTTAAAAATCTAATTTAAAACTAGTCAAAGGGCCGCATGCGGCCCGCGGATCGTGGGTTGCTCCACGCTGCTCTAGATCATCCAGATCTCCTCAGTTATGAGGAAAGACCCGTGATTATAGACTAATTAGAGGTTGAGGATAACTACCCACGTGATAGCGTAACGATTTTAATGTTGTTATCTCGAACGGGAGCTCCTAGGTTCAAACTCTACACGCAAATGTAATATATAAAAAGTTATGTGTGTTTTAGAAGTTAATAATCACTTGGTTCGATGAAGGAAAACATAGTAAGGCAACCTGTACTCCCGCGAGTTATCCATGAAGTTCGAAGGTGTGTGAAGTCTACCAATCCACACATGGCCAGCGTGGTGAGCTATGACCTGTACCCCTCCAATTCTGAGAAAAGGCTTATGCCCAGTAGTGGAACAGTTATTCTCGAAGGTGTGTGAAGTCTACCAATACGCACTTAGCCAGCGTGGTGGACTTTGACCTGTACCCCTCTTATTCTGAGAAAAGACACGTGACCAATAGTGGAACAGTTATTCTGGAAGGTGTGTGAAGTCTACCAATCCGCACTTGGCCAGCGTGGTGGACTATGACCTGTACTGCTCACATTGTGAGAGGAGATCCGAGCCCAGTGAGACAGTTATGAGTTTCAATAATGACCTGCATCTCTTTTATGCGACCTAGAAGGTAATCTTTGGGAGTCCAGTCATAGATTTGTAGCTTTTTAAGAAATGTAACAAACCCGTTAAAGGAATTTTGGTATCTAGTAGATTTCGTTTTAGTAAATGGAGAAATACCCAATAATCAAATGTCAATTAAATAACCGTAGCGATTTACCAATTTATTTTTATAAGCTGTTAAATGAAAAGATTATAATTATTTTTACTGAAAGCCTTTAATGAAGATGTCAATTTTTTGAAAGCCTTCATCAACTTGGGTTGACATCTTGAAATATCATGCTTTTGAAATTTAACAAAATTGACTTATGATTTGACGTTTTTAAAATTGTGTAGCTATATTATCCTGATTATTTTCATAAATAGGATTTGTCGCGGACGCAGGATAACTTTAGAAAATGAAAACCTTGAGTATACAAACAAAATTAAAATATCTGGTTCAGACATGAAAAATAAAAAAAAGATTTATTAAATACAACGTCAGTTATATGTACAGTTCCTAATCGTATAAGTGCGAAAGTTTGTGAAGATGGATTTTTGTTACTCCTTCACACAAAAACTACTGAACTGATCTGAATGAAATTTGGCACGGGGATAGATTATAGTCCGAGAAAATACATAGAATACTTTTATCCACATACTTCACGGGCGAAGCCGCGGGCTAACTAGTGTTTTTTTGATATTATATAAAAATCCTAACATTGCCTCGACTGAAATTCAATTCTTCTGCAGCATCAAAACGTAATAGAACTTATAACTATCAACAATATCAATACATACCTACTTGCTGTACCTATACAAAAAATCGCGGTCTGTACATGGAATTTTTTAGGGAAATTATAATTGTGGAAGCTTAATTAACTTAGAAACCAAAACAATGACTCTGAGAATAGCGAATATAATTTGAATTTGAATGCGGCTTTCCTGACGTAATTCTTCTTAGTTTGGATTAACATTCAATGTTTTTGGCTTGTTTTTGTGAGTTTGTATAATTAAAATCAGTTAAGGTACAAAAAACATATATGTATATACATTTAAAAAACCTAAGGTCCGCTGTAACGTGAGCGAGGATAGTCATTTGTGAGTGAATTTTTGTTGCGTGACACCTACAGCACTCCTGCCGTATCCAGTACTCCGACTGGATCGAGTTTCTGTTGCCTACCGTCCGATATATCAAGAACTAGAAGGTACAAACAAGACAAGCTTATTTAGACGCTCACAAATACTTTAACGTTAATATTCCCCGAGGCTCGTGTTCCAGAAACTTCTCATTCACGGTCTCGAAAGTTTTGACATGTGAATTTGCCCTTATGTTGAAGTACTTAAACTTTACATCATTGTAAAATCTCTATAGAAGTTTTTGCTGGCGTAACAACATTACTCGTTCCCATTACGAGCGGGTCGACGGAGCCTAGAGTTTACTGCGAGTTAAAATTGCAATTAGTGCTCAAGACGAAGTAAATTGCAACGAAGGGGAACAAGAGCTACGTAAAAAGCAATTCTATACCTGAAGTTTTCCTTTAATTTTAGTTTCATTACATTTGTGTTGAGGAAAAGTAATTACTAGACCAGGCTTTTTATGTTGTCGTTACCGTTCGGCAACAACACGCGGTTCCTTTTATATAAGCCCAAAATGTTCATTCAGTCATGTCAACAGTACTAAAATAATCATAATTATGACATCACGTTACCACTCTCGATTACGTTTAAGTTACGTTTAAGTTACTCCACTATACTCCGCTATGAGGTCATACATACCAAATATTCTATAAATTCAATTGTAAAAAGTTTTCAAGTCAAACTACACTTTTATTATCTTACGCGCTGAGGAAAGGTTAATCAATTGAAGTATAATAAACCAGTACTAACTAAACCTTAAGTAATCAAACAGTTAAGAACTCAAACATAAATAAGACCTATTTGCAAAACCCTTGCAAATTTTCAAAATCCTTAATATCGCCAGATGCTAATAAACCCAGAAATTAATATTCCAGGCTGATGCGCGAAGAAGATTGCAACATACTCCAAAACCTGTCTCGCGACGAGTTCCGCGAATTCCGAACGCTGGTCATCGACATGGTGCTAGCAACAGACATGTCCTTCCACTTCCAGCAGTTGAAAAACATGAGGTCGCTCCTCTCACTCGCCGAACCGACAGTCGACAAGTCCAAGGCGGCTTCCTTAGTACTACATTGCTGTGATATCTCGCACCCTGCTAAGGTAATAAACATTGTCAGTTAAATTCGCGGTTTGACTTTCAAATAGCTCAGAGGATTTTATTTCTTGCTATTGATATTGAAGTATAATAATATTTCTCTGCCAGATCTTATAGATTTAGCTTTATTAGTCACCATTATAGAAACGAAGGCATATTTCAGAGTGAGAAAACTTTTAAAATAAAAGTAACATAATTTTACGTATCTACCTACAGATATCCTTTAAGATGGAGAATCTACCCGCATGAGAATAGAAACAATGAGGAAGGTGCCATTAATGTAATAAAATTGGTTAAATTAAAATTGAATTGATCTGTTTCCAGAGGTGGGACCTTCATCATCGATGGACAATGAGTCTACTGGACGAGTTCTTCTTACAAGGCGACAAGGAGCGGGACCTAGGACTCCCCTTTAGTCCCCTCTGCGACAGAAACAATACCCTGGTTGCAGAATCACAGATAGGATTCATTGACTTCATTGTCGAGCCCAGCATGACTGTAAGTACTTATTTCTTATCGGCTTTAACACATTAGATGCGGCGGGATTAGATGCCAACCTACAAAAAGTTTTGTGCCATCTGAAATCCTTAAATATGGCTTAAGAACTGCTCTCAAACGATAACAATAGAGACTGACGACGACCTAAGCTTAAGCTCGGTTGCTCGAGAAATTTTTGCTATTTGAGGTCACCCCTTCTCCTATCGACCGCAGCCACTGTTTAGAATTTAGATGACTAAAATATTTCTTACTGTTATACAAAATACGTGTTTACGCCTAATTTTGTTTATATTCAAGGTTTGCGCTGACATGCTCGAATGCATCTTGGGACCTCTGCATTCAAGCTCCAAGAATACGAATACTACCTCACAACAGGAGCCTATTAATGAAGAGAATATTGGTATGGTCATATCTCTGTTCAAACATGTTTTTTTGTATTTATGAGTAGACATAAGACAGTATGCGGCCTCTTAAAACCCTGGCTAGAAACTGCTTGATTAATTGATATGAGGTGATTGGGACACCGTTTGAGCTTTTTCTTTCAAGGCATGATCTCTATCTGAGGACGCATTACCGACCTGAAGAAAACAATGGACATTCGCTCGAAACGGATGGATCAGAACCAGACATATTGTCGCAAATTAGAAAAAGCCTTTGTGCAGCGGTGGACGTCAAAAGTCTGATGAGTGAAAAGATGGTATATTTTAGAAATTCGCCTGTTTTTGTCTTCATGGTGGCGGTAGTGACTTACGGCTCTTTTGCTAGATCTATGCTCATAAATAATATAACCATAGATGTTTAAGACGTTCAAGGCAAGAAACAGCAATATATTTCCAAACGGGGATTTAACTAATTTAGACTTGCATGCAATGGTAGACTCAGGATTAGAGCATATCACGTTTAACTACATAATTCTCTTAATTTTACTCTGTAGGTGCCGAAACTGCTCCCAAATTCAAAATCAAGAAACCATGGGTAGCCTGTCTTACGGATAACAAGAAGATATGGAAGGAGCAAGCTGCTAAGGGTAACTGTCTCTTTGTCGTCGATTTTAATTTTATATTTTTGTTATTAGCTCTAGTATTTCTATGTTATTAGTGAGCTAGAAACTTGTTTTGAATGTTTAACTTCACGTGTTTATTTTGTCTCTCGTGTAAATTGGACTAATATCTGTGCTCGAGTCTTAAGTCAATGTAGCTTGCAGTGACGTGAAGCAACAGCTTGCAATTCGCAGTCAGAGTTCATATTTAAATGTTTCTTCTCAGGTCCTTAGCGTAATGTGTTCATGCCATCTGCAACACAGATGTTCTGGACTACGAATGGCTGTTTCTCGTACATATCCTTAATAGACTGGATTTTTTTTCAGATGCTGAAGCCCGAGCATCGCTGGAGGAGGGGAGCAACGGCGCCCCTCCTCCCACAGAAGAATAATATTTAGCCACCCTTGTAAATAACATAAGAACTAGTTGTTGCAACATGTGGCATTCACTGTTGGACAAGTGATGAGTGTTGTAGCTTCGCAGTGTTAGCTGATAATGATGTTGATTTAAAATCATGAGGTGTTGATACTGTTAGAACCGCGTATAAATTGGTGTTGCTTTTGCTGTTGATAAATAATGTTATTCGTAATCGATATCAATCTTCTTTAAAAGTACAAAATTCTATAATATCTGATGTGTGTCGGATAATCTGATACTATTTTGTTAATTATTATGTTAACTTTTTTTAAATGTTAACAGAACAAACGATTAGTATCGTTTATTAAAATTTTGAATAAATTTCAATAAACGTCATGTTATCAGTCAGTTTAAATTGGTTAGTATCAGCGAGGTAATTTTAAAACATAAATATGAAATTCGTTTTTAACCAGTAAAATTGTCTTCTAAATATAGATTAAAAATGTTTTGCCGGTGTCATTATTGTTTGAAATCAGAAAGCAAATTTTTGTAGGTATCTGATTCTAAATTCGGTTGTAGGTCTTTGAAGTTCTGCACTCCTGATTACTGAGGAACGGTTTAAGTATCTGTTCCTCAGTACACCTACATATATTGAACCCTTATTAGGTTTTGTATTCCTTACTATACGAACAAAGTTCTATTTCTTATACTTAAAAGAAAGGATTTAATAGTAGCAGATATAGTGAAAGTAATTCTAAATTCAAATATAGAAAAGTATCAGCAACTGTCGGAAATATCTTACAGATTATTATAAAACATACTTGTAATTGGTGAAAAATCCTTATTCTTGGTCCAAACACGTTATACGGAAATATAAAAATGTTATACGGAAAATATCATAATTTTAGTTATAACTAAGAATAATATCAATTAATTTAATTATTTCAATTCCAGTGAAAGATATAATTCGAAAATCAAAAAAACCAACTATACCCATCGTTGCCTCCTGTGAGGATTGAACTCACGACCCCTGGTTTACGAGACCAGTGCTCTACCACTGAGCTAAAGAGGCGATGTTGCATTGAAGTGAAACTTGAATCAGTATAAGTACGGGCGCGATGAAAAATTTTTTATCGATATAAATTTAATTGACAAAATTACCGTTCATAACAAAAAAAATATTGGAATGAATAATCGATATTACTAGACATATAACAAAATATTTCTCATTTCAATGAAAAATCGGTATTGCCAGAGGTCAAAATTGAACAACTCATAGATAAATACAACAATTTTACTTACTTAATTTAATGAATATTTGGTGCATTTAGATACCGCGACACATACTAGTCATAACATTTTTTCTAATATTTGCAATTTGAAAAACCAACCAAAACCAATATATTTCGGAAAGGACCTTAAAATTAGTATATCAAAAAGCAAATAAACTTTAGGTACAATTAAAGCAAATGCTTTTTAAAAGTTACTATTTACCTACCTGCTGACTTAAAGTATTTTTTAAATAAAGTTGCTATTATTCGAAAATGGACGCATTCGAAGTTACATTTTTTAGTTAGTTGATTTTATAAATGAAATATGTGTCTAGATTAGAAAAATACCTTACCTTCTACCTATCTTCAGTGGCGTAACTAAACAATCTGGGGCCCGTGGCAAATTCATTTGATGGGGCCCCAAAAAATATCGTCACATTGTGATTGAATTTTATGATTCACTGAGATCATTTCCCACAGTAATACAAAATCATATAATAAATATGCAGTTTTAAATAAAAAATACCTATCTGAAGCAAGTTTAATGTTATTAAGTATTATTTGTATATTTTCTTTGGTTGTAACTTTGATCAAGTACTTAAATAAAATGTATATTCTTTACTAAATATTGTTAAGAACGTTAGGTCACTTCTGACCTAAAGCCTCTCAAAATTCGCTACAACTTAACACAGATACTAAAAACAAAAGTTAATTAAAGTATACAAACGTTAGAGCGGTTAGTAAAATTGAAGTAGGTGAATAGCTACGCACAAATTGAAAAGCACAACGAGGAAGGTTCATAGTCAAAAAAGTTTAGGTAAGTGATTAACCATTGAAGACGTTCTAGTGAGTTTTATCTAACTGATAATATACTTGTCAATTTGACAAAGTACTTCTCAACTTGACAAGGTACTTATCAATTTGACAGTAAACTTATCCAACTAACAACGTACTTATCTAACTGACAACGCACTTATCCAACTGACAACATACTTATCCAACTGACAACGTACTTATCCAACTGACAACGTACTTATTCAACTGAATCTATACGTATCCTACTCTGTGGAAATGAGCCAAATGCTTAAACTTAGTACTTATAATTTTTTTCCGATCGTCTATAAAATAATGATCTTAAGAATACCAATGCGAATTTTATCTATTATTCTGAAATCCTTTAAGACGAACGATTTACCAAATAGTATAAGTCCGACGAACAAGAACGACAGTACATTTTAAAACATAGCCAAAGCAAATCTTGACTTTTAATTACATCCCAAATAAACACAGAACTTGGCACCCATGTAGATCTCAATTCTTTTGGTCGAAATGTCGAGAAGGACACTATTCTACTTTGATCTTAGCACTCATTTCACATGTGTTTTGATCGGATCTATTTCTCTGAAAACCCTTTGAGACGAATATCAAGCAAGCTACTCCACATTATTATGATTGACGCTTATTGTAGGTACATGCTGGTCATTATACCTACGGTGGTGTAAATAGCTGTTTATGTATTATGCTTAGCATAGTATTTTTTTAAGTTAAATGGGCCTGAACCATTTGCACTAAGAGCGTACTATGCGGGTAGTTTTTAAATGTAAAGCTGGTCTTTAGTTTTAAGCTTTTAAAGGAGGGTAGTTTTATTAAATTATTTATTTAATCAAATCTCGTGCTTTACTTAAAATAACGATGAAATGTGTATTTGAAATGAAATACTTTAATATTACAAAATTTGGTTCGACTCTGATCTGGAATCTGTTAACGATTAAAATAAACCCAATACCTACCCGTACGCAAAAGACATTACCTATACTCGGTGCAAATTCGATCTGGAATTTTCCATACAAACTTGACGATTTAGTACGGTAAAAGTTCGAGATAGATTTAGCATCGAGTATTCCATATCAACTCAATTTATACCTATATTGTATTTCACATATAAATATATTTGATATATAATTCACACTGTATGCTGATGCAATGCAAAATCGTATAATGTAGATTACTTTGAATCTTTAAATAATATTTAGCTTAGAAATTTTTGTTTTAGTCTTAAGAATTAAGTATATACGTAGGAACTGAACGATATCTATTACTTCATATAAATAAATATACTTATTTAGAAAATAAGAGCCAAATTGTAAACATAAATAAATCGCTGGTTATGGAGCCAAACATATTAATAAATAATTTGAATATTTATATCAAAATACATATTATGCATGCACTTCTTTTCGAATTTCGATGGACTATCACATCCCTAAATTATAGATATTTATAGATTAAATTATGATGTATTATAGGTACCGTAAATTTAGCTAAAATACATAATACTTAGTGTTAATTAACCCATATTATTATGACAAATACGCTTATTAATTTTAATGTTTCCGATCTGATATTTCCTGACCAAGTGTTATTAATGAAAAGTCATTTGTAAATGATTCTAAATCATCTCAATTTTTAGACTCACATAGATATACACTGTAGATTTTCATTAAGAATTTCCCCTATTTATATGTGTCGCAAATTATGTATTCCCGTCGGAATATACTTTATAAGGATCTGTCTTGTGCTTTAATTTCCTCTAATAGACCACTAGACTTGACAGAAGTGGCTTAAGTGAAGTCCTAAGTACGTCCTACCTATATGTATACATTTACATATATTTATTATAAAATTTTATTAAAATTTGGTCACTTCTAAGTTCGTAGTTTCTCGGGCCGGGGGCCCCCTCATTCTGGAGGCCTGTCACATTTTCCCAGTCATGACACCCTATACTTTCGCCACTGAGTCACCTACTTATAATTGTCGATTTGTACCTAGGTACATAATTCAAAAAAATCTTTTAAAAATTGACTTATTTTATTATACAAATATATATAGTATTTTTAAATTGCTTCGTGTAAGTCCTTATGCATCTTTTAAAAAACATATTTCTACTGAAAGTATAGTAATATCATAAAAGCACTATTAATATTTCGTGCTATTTATATCGATTTCTTTTCAGTCCTGCTATTTCCTGAAGGATTAGTTTAATTATACCGTCCCTCTTATAGTAACGATTAGAATTGGCATAGGAAATAATAAAATTATTTCATATATGATTCACTAACACAAATTGTACCTAATCCCAAATAAAATTGAAAATAAACAGTAAAGATTCTCAATATTCCAAGATGATTATATTTGATAACATTTTGTATATCGCAGGCCTAGATCCATATAGGTGTGTGGGACCATTCTCGTTGATATCAAACAAATCCATAATCACTTGGGTAATAAGGTCCCTCTGTCTAATTTCAGGGATAGTAAGGGTAGACTTAACCAACTGGTGACGCTTATCGTAGAAAAATTTTACAATAGATCTTTTTATATATTTATCGTCTATTTATAATTAAGAAATTTAATAAATTCTGTATATTGTGCATTTAGTGTACCTAGTAATACCAACGTACTTATAATGAAATGTAGTAGGTAAGAATCTATGATAGATAAAATATGCCATTCTAATTGGGGATATAGCTTTATAAAAATGTAGTGTAGCTGGTAACATTGTAATCATGAGTATGTGTTGTTAGTAAACTTACACTGAGGCGGAAATGAGTAATATATTTAAAAAATGGAATGTGATAAGAAATTTCACAGATTTCGAATCGCCAACTGCTATCAAAAATATATCAAATTTCCCTACACTATTATTATCGCGTAGACCAACAAATAGGACAACATAGTAGGTTTCTACAATATTATAATTCATATTTTTCACACTAACGGATAGATGGCGTTGGTTACAGAACATTATTTGCATATTCAGTTGGTCTGACAATCGGCATCTATATATTTTTCATACACCTAAGTGAGTAGGGGTATCTCCTAACTTTGTTTTTATTTTTAGTCAAGTTTTTACTTTTTATAATGTGGCATTATAAAATGCATACACTCCTACATTTTCACCCTTCTATCACCAACCTCGATTTTTAATAGTAGTTTAAATAATTTATTCAATTTCATCCTGCTCGATAATTGATCAATTATGGTCTCTTTTGTGAATGTTTTTCACTCAACTTCGATTAAAATTAACTAGAAATAATTTATATGGCAAAACAACGTTTGCCGGGTCAGCTAGATAAACAATAATAATGAAAAATTAGGGTAAAACACCTTAAAAATATCTTATTTCACTTTCAAATGTATAAAATTCATAAATTTTTCGTTGCTTTTTGATTACGTTTTGAACATGTGAATTCTAAACCTATATTATTATTTCATATAAATCCTTCTTATATAATATTGATATAAAAACAAAAGTAGATCAAATATAAATCACTTTGGAGTTGAACATTTCCGCCTCGGTAAACACCCATAATAATTTTAAGAATTATTAAATGTTGTTATTTCAAAATATATAGCTTGCAATCTTATTGTATCTTTTTTACGTCATTATATATATAATTTATTTTAAAAAGTAGAAAGAAATTAATAATAATAGGTGTGGATTTAAAAATTGTATATTTTTCTTCCTCTTCTCAATCTTAACGTCTGCAAAGGGTACATTTAGACTAAGACACTATGGAAGAGAAAAATTACAAAATTTTTATCAGCAAAACTCATGTAATCACTAAGTACAGATAATCAGTCTGGAAATTGTAGTACAAACTACTTATTAATGTAAGGGAATTGGGAATGATGTACCGTTGTCTAAGGCATTCCAGTACTATGTTAAATTTGTTCAAATGTCTTAGTGTGAATGTACCTTATATCGCCATGTATGTACTCCATTCACTGCATTCAACATTTTCATTAAAAATAAATGTATAAAATGTCAATCATTTAAAAATAGATTAAAATTCAGAGTAAAGTAAAATTATTATTACTTTTAAATGTTTCAAAGTGCATTACTTGAATAAAATGTGCTTTATTAAAAATTTTGCTAAAACAAAAAAAAAACAATCTTTCATTAGATGTCTTTCACTCTCTTTCTGGTACCTATTCTATCTTGTATGTAAAATCTCAAATGTTTATTTTTCTTATTCCTTTTCTATGTGTATGTAAATAGGTACAAAACACCTTTAGTATGTGTAAATGTAAATTCAATGTAAAATGAAATAAAAGTTTCGTAGAAAGTCGTGTTTATTTTATAAAATTTAATGATATCAAAATTCTACTTGCACAAAGCAGAAGCAGATTTTTTCTGAACATTAACAATAAATGCTTACACCCACAAGATTCATACATAAAAATTCTTCTAATATGGATTTGGGGTTCTTACAAAATAACCCAGAGTAATGTTGTTATTGTACAGAAAATTCAAAGAAACCTTAAATTGCAATACATTAAATCTCCCACCTGATGGGTAAATAAATCTGTAGCATGATTTGGTATGATTTACGAAACCGTACTCCAAGTAATACATAATCTACATAATTATAATTTCTATGATCAATAAATAAGTTGTTTTCTTTAAAAAAAAAAATTATGAACCTCACTGCACATATCAATGGATCTTATGCATAAGGGTCAATGCAACAATTTGAACATTTTCACTACATATTTTGTATTATCTGTTGCTATGCAAATGCCCTGCCTGCATGCCCTGAATTATTGAAATATAGCGAATGCATATCGTAGTAGCTATGCAAAATCTCACAAGTTTAAGTTGTAGCATGTACAAATTAGGTCAAATTGAAATTCAATTTACATTATTATGTATAGTAGAAGGATCCATGTTTCAATTAGGATACATAAAATTATGAAATTGGTTTTAGAAACATACATATTCATTAGTTAATGTTAAAAAATGATTGTTTATTAAATACATTACATTACCAATTACAAACAATGAACAATGAACAACTGTTCAACTGAAGACATTTCTAAATAAAATTCTTGGAAACATTATAATGCTACGACCCAATAATATAATGTAAAAACAATATAATGAAAGAATTACAGTATTAACAATAAAGCCATGCTTAGCATGATTATATCTTAAAATTCCCATGAATTAGACTCTATAAAAGATATTCCCTATTAGGGCAAGCTTAGATACTATATTTCTAAACTTACTGTACGATAAATGATTTTTTTACATTTACTGCAAAAAATCTAACTCAGGAGATATTTAAATGTTTTTCCAAATACATTTAATTGCACAGAGAGCCCTCTGACATCTGTCTTTAGTCTATTACAAATAATTACACCAGTGATAACATCACCTTTTTTAACTTGTACACAATCTTTGAAAAAGAAAATGGTTTGCTTCCAATGTGTTGAAGTTTTGTGTGGACCAGTTGTAAAAGACACCCTATGTGGTAAGTCAAAGAAAGTATCGAAATACCCCACTAGTGATGAGACAAAACCATCTTTTATAACATTAAGTTCAAAGTCTGATGTGAAATCCATCACATCAGTACTACATGTATAAATATCGATGTCCTGCACAACACATGGCTCGGAAATAATATGTTCACCTGCTACTATATCCACACTTGCTTCTCTCACTACTTCTGACTTCATACAATTCATTTTATAACCATACACATCTGACCAGAATTCTATTAATCTCTTATGTGTATCAATATCGCCATTGGCTACTAAACTAATATTACACTTATTTGGCAGTAAAAAACCTCCAGGTTTTAAACAATGTTGCCTTGCATAAATAACACTATCTAACATACCCTCAAACAATAAGAAATATCCCATCCATTCTGAAACTATAATATCAACTTTCTCATCTAATTTTGTGTCTTCCAGCCTTCCTTTAATTGTTTTTATAACATTTTCCAGCTTATTCTCTCTGATAATATCTATTGCATGGTATATAACTTCAGATTGATCTAATGCATATACTTTATGTGCTCCTGCTGACGCTGAAAACATAGACAGGATTCCTGTACCACACCCCAAATCAAGAACAATCTTGTCTTGAAATGTCTCCTGGTTTCTAAGGATTGCTTCACGATAGCTTTCTGTACGGACTTTATCTGATAGCATATCATAATGAATACCAAAATGTGCATATGTGCTGAAATACCCTTCGTCACTCTCTAATGGTACATCAGACACACAGTTGACAATTGTTGTCTTAGTTCCACTGATATTACTGGTTGATGCACCATCTACTATTGATTTCATTGATTCCTGCATTTTGCTCATATCTTCCTTAGCCATTTGGAGATGAATTTGAGATTCTTTTAATTGTGTAGTCAGTGACTGAATTGTTCTTTGAAGTTCCGTGAAATGTGCTTGAGATAGGGTTACTAAGCCATTCTCAACATTTGCATGATAGCTTCCTGGAGAACTGGGTTTATCTTCTAAGGAATCAAAATCATACATTAACCATTCATCATCATCAACTGGTTTCAAATATTTCTCATCGTCCCATAGTCTTTCGGTTGCGGACATAATATCACTAGGACATGTTTTATTGGTCTTTATGTAATTTATCAATTTGATATAGGAATAACAATCCATGTTGAATTTTAATTTTAAAGCGCTGAGGTTAAACTTATGCACTGTTTCGCAGTGAGATATAGCTCCCTCAATATTTGAAAGTATGTTAGTGCAAAATAAACATGGTACCGACGTGTTAGTGGTTTCCATCTCTTGCCACTCATCTTCTTCAAAATTTTCTTCATCGGAACTCAAATCTGGGACGTCGGACATTGTGCTTGTTGAATTATAAACAGGTGATTTAGGAGGTTTTATTCAATCTCACGAAATTACAGTAATTATCAGAGATTTATCACTAGGCTATCAAAACCATGTGGTAGGTAAATAAATTAAACGAAAATTAAATTAGTGACAATGTCAACTTAGTGACTCTGACTTTGATCACTGTCAATCAATGTCAGTGTGTGTAAAACTGTCTAAAGTTGCATTCTGATATATACTGCAGCATTATAGAAATTACAACAGAGCACAGTTTGACGTTATTACACTCAGAAGCAGTTCTTTTAAAGTAGCTTTACTTTGGTTGATGATTGACACGAAAGGCAGTTCAGTATATACTTGTGATTTAATTAAAAAGTTATCTATGACATAGATACATTGTATGGATGCATGATTATAAATGTCTTCAGTAAATTTCATTTAGTACAAAATATTGTTTTTGATAATGTGATGTGACTTATTTTTTACTTTCTTTAAATGAATTCTTAAACACGATCCGACTGATCGTAAGTTGCGATGCGGGTTTAGGTGGTAAAGCGCACTTATTAAGTAAATTATGCTCACTCTTCATTTTAAGAAATTTACATTGAAATCGAACGGGAACACTGACACGGTCATCATATTCTAGTTGCAATTAACGCACTGAGATCACCTTAAGGCTCGATTATTCTCAGTACAAAAATGACATCGA
This sequence comes from Asbolis capucinus, assembly GCA_018249125.1. Taxonomy (NCBI): domain Eukaryota; kingdom Metazoa; phylum Arthropoda; class Insecta; order Lepidoptera; family Hesperiidae; genus Asbolis; species Asbolis capucinus. The sequence continues at coordinate 21,211 of DWJZ01001577.1, forward strand.
TGTATGACGTAACAGCTACGCATAAATATTCTGTCAGTTTTACAGATCGAATTTGTTCCCATTATAAACATTGAACAAAGATCACAGTATATTTCGGAACACGACCTCAAATATTGTCAGACCTAAAATACCTATTACACTATGGAACACGTTTTTTGTAGTTGGTTAGTCGCGCGAAATTTCAAACTCACCACACCACCACAGTTTCCTTAGCAACCGCTTATTATTTTACAACAACAGTACAACACAATATTATTTAATTATATTACAAACAAAATGAAACTCAAAATATCTTCTTTCAAGGAGCCTAAACATATAGGAGTCGTTACTTGTGTAAACTGGAATAATACAGAAGATGTATTTTCTTGTGGGTAAGTTGAACTCTTCATATAAATATTATGTTTTATGCAAACTCCTAAGCATTGCTCTAATTATCAATTATTTATACAGTGAGGATCATAAATTATTGAAATGGAATCTTGTAAACAACGAGTGCATGCTTGTAGCGACTTTTCCAGACGATTTTTATCCAACTGGAATGCATTTGTTTCCAAAGATAAATTTGGGTGGTAATAAGCATCAACATGACGTCATCCTGGTGGCATGCACAGATGGAAAGTATGCATACATTTATTATTTTACTTTATTTCGGTAGATGTTATACTTAATAATTTTATTTTATAACCTACATCTACGTAATCAGCATGGTGCAATGTCCTCCTAAAAAGATATTTAAAGAGAGGTCAGTCCTAATAATGGGTCTTTAATTGTTTGAAGTCGTATAAAGTAGACTATTACAATCAATAAGATATCGAAGACTTTGCTGACGTATCTATTAACCTTAAAATGCGGGGTACTGTATCTGTGTATATGTATTTTAAGCCGAGAATTTATTTATAAATCAAAAAAACTTGACACAAAAACCACATTCAAATCGGATCCACAAACAGTCCTTGTTTTAGTTTTAAGTTCTTTTTTTAAATTCAAAAATGGCCAGCAATGGTTTTTCAACGACCACTTATAGATTTATTTAACATAATTGCTACACTTTACCAAAAAAATTGCAGAAATCTTTTGATTCTTTGAACAGATTTCATATTGTAAATCATAATGGGCGTATTGAAAAGAGTGTTCCGGCCCATGAAGGTGCCTGTCTAGCTGCACTATGGAGTCCAGATGGCGCTGGATTATTGACTGGTAAAGACCTTGATTGACTTTAAAGATAATGGGACCTATGTAATGCTGACCATTGACTATGTTAATATCGTTGGCTCCTATGTATAAGGGTCATAGTGCAAAATCATAACTTTTCAACACATTCTTTTAAAGTTCCAATTGATATATTATATTTGCTTAGTTACTACTTCCCATAATACAATTTTTTTTTAATTACAGTAAAAGGAGGCGATCAACACAAAAATTTGAAAATCCTCTAATTATTGCATAGGCTCGTGTACATAGGAGCTATACGAGGGCCAAACTGAAAGTTTTTAGAACTGGCCACTTATAAACATTATATTAAAAAAAATAGTTTAAATTTTG
>DWJZ01001578.1:0-22751 GCA_018249125.1 Asbolis capucinus
GACTAAATCCAGCGTGACTAATTCCAAGCGCCCAAATTCTTTCATTCAACCATCGTGATTTTCCGTTGATCTTCCATTACATACTTCCACAATTCAGGAGCACGTACCACGTACCCGATCATAAAAATAAAACCGCATATACCATTTCGTAGCCGCACTCCCTACACGCGCGGAATATACTCGGCACTCGTGTAATTATTTCCTAAATATTTAGGCGCCGTGCGAGCCCATTCTCATAAAACCGCCTAAGTTACTGCCTTCGGTACTCCTAACAGGGAGCTGAGTGAACGCCGTATCAAAATGTGCGGATTTCGATAGGATTTTTATATAAAGGTTTACTTATATTGTTAAGTACTAGACGTTTGTCTACTGAAAGTTGGTAGTGGAACGAGTAATATAATTTTGCAATGGCCCTTTCACGATCCTTAATTTGATATCCATATTGCTAAGAAGTTTTTTCGTTTGTTGGCGATTGAAAAAGTTACGCAACAGAGGGCGTGGTCGGTAGGAGAATGGGTGATCTCTTGTAGTAAAAATATCATTATTGTTTCCGTGCTTCGCGGGGCACGTAAAGCTGTCGATCCCGGTTGTCATACAATAGCAATCGTTAAGCTACGTCGAGGGCTTTCGGGCGGCATAAAAACTTCAGACACTTGAATTGGCTAATAGCTCCACCAATCCGCGTTGGAGCAGCGTGGTGGAGTATGCTCCAGACCTCCTCAGTATAAGAAAAGACCCGAGCTCAGTAGTGGGCCATCAATGAAAGCCAGCCAGATAGTAAGTGTAATTGTTCAATATTCATAAAAAGCATGAATAACACTATAAATGAATAACATACATATATATTAACCAATAAGTACAAACTTCAAGTACTTACATTATAAAATAGGTCTTGAGTTAATAACGTGATACGAATGAGAGTTATATATACGAATATATATATATATATATATATCTTTCGACAACTCACACGCGGCCATCTGACCCCAAACTAAGCGTTAGCTTGTACTATGAATAGACAACTGATAAACATATTTTTAAATACATATTTATATACATACTAGCTGGCCCGGCAAACGTTGACTTGCCATTGATTAAATTACTAAAATCAGTATTGAAAATAAAGGTTGGTGACAGAAGGGTGAAAATGAAGGGTTGTACGTATTTTTAATACCACATTATAAAAAAAATTGTCCAAAAATTAAAAAAAAATGTTAGGATATACAACCCTTATTATTACTTAGGGGTAGGAAAACTAGACAGTAACAGATTCTCAGACCTGCTGAATATGCAAATAAAATTTCATGAAAATCGGTCAAGCCGTTTCGGAGTAGTATGGCAACTAACATTGTAACACGAGAATTTTATATATAAGATTTACACCCAGACACACAGAACAAACATTCCTACTCATCACAGAAAAGTTTGACCTGGGTGGGAATCAAACCCACGACCTCCGGTGTAGTAGTCAGGTTCATTAACCATTAGATCAACATTTCTTGACCATTCGTATTCATATAAAAATTTCGATCCGAAGCCGATGTCATGATAAATTAGAATTTGAGTTGGTCATGGTGACACTATCGCACATGTGAATAGGCCCTAAAACCAGTCTGTAAGGGTATTAGTTAACTAAGTTACTTTGCATGTATAATTGTCAAGAGTTACTTCAGCTGATATAATTCACTGGCTGGTCATGTTTTAAAAGCTTGTCTCCCGTCCCGTCCTGGGTTCAACCCTGCGCGCACCTCTAAATTTTAAAATGTACATGTGTTATAGAACTCAATCACTGATTTCTGTGAAGCGAAATATCTTGAGGAAACCAGCTCTTTTCTGAGTTCCCTAAAACGTCTACCAAACCTGCTTTGCCAGTGCGGTTGAAACCCAAGCCCAGCATTGGGCTAGTTTCTGATTGCAGTGATGTTAGTCCCACATATTGGAATATAGAATAAATAACGCTCCCTTTAAAACAAGAATTGAAATTTTATTTAATGCTTAAGTAAGCATCAAGAATTTATACAAGTATGGGCATGCCTGTAGCCCACTTAGGTAGTATCTCCGTTCAATTACCGCTCATGGATATTGTTTTTTTATTTATTATAAGTACATAGATATTACATATATATAATATGTATAACAGATAAAATTTGTTCTTGAATTCTGTCGTTTCTGATGTTCATGCCATCAGAGAATCATACGGCAAAGGGTATGAGTGTGTAAACTGTTAAATAACGGTGTACGAAAACAGTAAAGGCGTAACTCTTTAGAGGTCTAATAAAGGCGTAGTGTGTATCGTTTTTAGAGCAATTCAACAGTAATGCCCTTATTATAATCGGTATTAAGGATGTTACTTATTCCGTAAGTTACGCTTTTACATACGCCGTTACTGTTCTCCGTTATATGCTAATAGTGTATATCAGGGGTGAGCAACCTTTTGAATTAAAGGTTTTAAATTAGATTTTTGCTAGAGGGCCGCACATAGACTAGCATTATTTATACTTCATCAAATCTACTTAACAATTTAGAGTGACTATGTAAAGCTTTTATATATTTCCTAAATTTTTGTGTCATAATTTTTTTTATGTTGTGACACAGTATTTTATCTTTTAAGCATAAAAAATCTAATTTAAAAATGCTGATAGGGCCGCATGCGGTCTGCTCACCCCTGGTGGTATATTGTACATACATATTGTATAACGGTGATGATGTAACTCATGACTAAGAGTAATTAAAATAGTTACTAAATTTATTTAATCGAAGATATGAAATAGTGAGTAGTAAATAAATAATAGAGAATATAGAAGCCAGTGTAACACATAAACCATAAGTTAATGACTCGGATAAGATTTCCACACAGATTAGTAATAGCAGTTGCATAACGGACCGATTGTTCCAGCCGTCGCGTGCTGGCTCCAGCTGTACCACTTAACTGCTACAGTTAAACTTGAGCTACCAAATCCATTGTAACTCTATGAGCTTCTATAAGCTTTACGTGCCCTCCGAAGCACGGAAGCCGCTTAATCCAACAGCCATGTTATATATGTTGTTAACAATAACACTGATACTGCTAAAATTATACATAAATGCGAAAGTTTGTGAGGATAGATAGATGGCTGAATTGTTCCACTTGCACTTGAGAGAATACTAAACGGATCTTAGTAAAATGTTGCACACGGGTAGATGATAGTTTGGAGTAATTTATATGCTACTTTATATCAATATACCTACATATAAGGGGAGCGTAGCCGCGGGCTGAACCTAGTCAGTAAAAGAGAGGTTTTTCTTTTACTAAGTATACCTTATACAGTATTTATTTTAATGCAAAATAAATCGTGAGTACCTGACTCACGATTTGTTATTATTTTACCGATATTTCGTCCCAGATGCATGGGTCATGGTCACGGCAAGACATGTCTTAAAAAATAATAAACAAATTGTTTAATCAAACAAATATCATTAAAATGTTTAGTATCCACGACGTTTTTACTCTAAAAACAGTATTTATTTGTATAAATTACCATTTCCCACAATTACTTCCGCGTCGTATAGTTTTCGCGATAAGTAGCATATGTGTTTTCTCAAGTTATAGAAATATACTTGAAATAATGTCTGTATCATCTTTTATCAGAAGTTCAATGATTTAGCGTAAGAGAGTTAATTCGGCATTTATAGATAAACTAGTGTCTGCCCGCGGCTTCGCCTCGTAGGTGCGTTGGAAATAGTAGCCAATGTGTTATTCCAGACTATAATGTATATAGTATATGTCAAACGACAGGCCGGTTGGTCTAGTGGTTAGTGAACCTGACTGCTACACCGAAGGTCGTGAGTTCGATTTCCACTAATGTCAAACTTTTCTGTGATGAGCAGGAATGTTGATTCTGTGTGTCAGGGTGTAAATGTCTATATAATTATGTATTTATAAATACATATATATGTTTGTCTATCAATTGTCTGATCGCCATTGTACAAGCTAATGCTTAGTTTGAGTTCAGATGGTCGGGTGTGAGTTGTCCAGAGATATTTATTTATTTCATTCAGATTGGCTAAGTAGTTTTTGCGCGAAGGAGTACCAAACATCCATCCCTACAAACTTTCGCATTTATAATATTAGTAGGATATTATTAAAGATAGTAAGGGGTTTTTTTTTTTAAATATACAAATCCGATTAACATCTGCCCACATTAACGCACCTACTGGGAAACCTAAGAAAACTTGAATCTAAGGTTGTTCACCCGTGGTCTACATTTAGGACACGAAAAATAAGTTATTCATACTATGTAGGGCTTCGCAAAGGCTGGATAAGCAAGCAAACGAGCGGACGGGTCACTTGATGGCATGTGATCTCCGTCCATTGACATTAACACCAGACTGGGGTGTTACTACGCGTTGAATAAAGTACTGATTTATATAACTACTAGATTCTGCCCCCGGCTTCGTCCTCGTTATGTGTTGATTAAAAGTTATTATAATCTATCATACATATGTATGTATGTATCAAGTTTCATTTTAATCCGTTCAACGGTTAGCGCGTAGCGCGAAATATCCTCAAAAACTTTCGGATTTATAATATTAGTAGAACTAATATAGTAAACATGGATCTTTGTAAGAAGGATGTGTAGTTTGGAATAACACAGACTTTTTATAACATTCCATGCGGACGATGCCGCGGGCGGAAACTGCTATTACATATACAAAGTTGACACACAGGACTTTCGTCTATATTAGCAATAAACGTTATTATTAAAATAAAACCCTTAACCACATTAAAATAACCCGAGAATAAACATCTAACTGTCACATAAATATATTTACGCTCTGACCGGAAATCAGATGCACGATGCGTTACGCGCCTTCCAAAGCACGAAAGCTCCTACAATTTACCACTGTAGTCACAACAAAAAATACAATCACAATAAAAATATAACCCAAAGCTATAACAATCAAAAGGCGAGCTCGAAACGTCCGAAGCATTCCGTTCCTATTTCGGTCTATCCCGCCAGACGATAGCGCCGAGCCACCATGGAATGCCTAAAACACAAGCCGGTCGACTCCGGGCGCTGCGTCTATTTGCAGTAAATAGGTCAAGCCGGGCCCAACTTAGCTGCAAGAACGAATACAAAAAGAGTAAAGCGCACGCGGCCGGCGCCACCGCGATGTGAGGCGAGAGTTAACGCGCGGTTACGAGTTTGACTGGTTAACTAGAGTGAGTTTTTGATTAAATAATAATAATTGTTACTCACATTTTAAATGCGAAAGTTACGCTGTCTGTATGTCTTTTTAGGCCTTTATTACGGAACTGATTTTGATGAAGTTGGTAGGTACTGAGGTAGAATAGAACTGAAGGAAAAATATAGGTTACTTTTTTCGGGAAAAAAGGCTTGAAGGAGATAAAATTAAGGATGCAAATTACACGCATGCTTAAATGCTGTAGCATACTTAAATAAATAATAACAAAGAGTTACGAATCAAATATGGCAAAATTTTAGCGACGCAAGATATTGAACAAGCGTTGGTTTTCAGTCGTTCTCATCTTCCTGATGTCTTATGCTGGAGTAGAGAGTTATATATGTCCCCCATATGCTTAATGCTGCGTGCCAACAGACACAATAATGATCCCATTTATAGTTTCTTTGTTAAATATCATTAAAGTCGGACGCAAAAATATCAATGACGTGATTGCACCTTGAAAGCTACATTCGATTACAGCGTAAAAAACGCTCTGTTTTTTATATTACCAAAAATAGATATTAAAAATATAAGCAACACAACATTTCCAATTCAAATTCATTGTTTTGAATCAAAAATATTCCCGATGGACTTCAAATCGACAAAAAGGTCGACTATCGTATAGTTTAATGTGGTGGTGTGTTGGCTAATGATTGTATGTTTTATTGTTTATTCGGCAGAAACAGAAAAATATGACGCAAACACTGTCTTACTTGACACTGATCACCACCCACGTCTAGATCAATGATAAGTCCTTTTATGCTTCTCTTTTAGTCAAGTATGACAGATTACTTAATAAATAGCATATTAAAAATTATCAAATCCATAAAGTAAAGCTTAAAACCTGAAATTCATGTTTCAGGTTCTTCCCTGCAATTGATAAATATCCTGTTTCAGAGGTTAAACGGAAACTTTGTGAAGTGTGAAGTACTCGTATGAGTTCAGCCGATCAAGGTTAGTTCGCCGTAAAAGAATAGTGGTCGACATTGGTCGGCATTTATACACATAATTTAAATAACATTATTGTACGTTTATTATTATGTACATTGCGGAAGTGTCGCCTTGTCGCGACTAGTTAGCCTTATGCGGGCTGCGGGGTAATATTTTACGATCGTATGTGTGAGTATGTGTGTGTGAAATACTGTTCTACTAGTGAGTGTGCTTGCTTTAATCTGGAACTAAATTTATTTTGTCCTATTTGTGCATGTACATTTACAAATAAGGCAGTTCGAGAACCTATTTTTATTTATGAATTTAATGCTATAAAATAACTTTAAGATCTATTTTTAGACTCAATGTAATCTGGTTCGGGACTTTTAGAATCAGTATTCGACTATACTCGATGCAAATTCGATGTGGAATTTTTATGGAACATTCCAGATTGAATTTGCACCAAGCATGAGTAAGGTTAAAATACATATATACCTAGACCGACATTTTCTATAATGGCTAGATTTTTATGATCTTTGGCTGAGGCTTGAATCCTTAAGATCTTAGCAAAGATCCTGTTTTTAACTAATGTGCCTCTAACTTTTAGTTAGCCGGCGCGGCGTACGGTGGCAGCGGCCGGTGCATCGGCCGGTTGCGCAATCTGCTATTTATACCGCGTATATCTGCAGTTCCTAACAGGAACGACTACGCCTTGCGCGTTTTCGGCTCCATCCCATCATCAAAGATACAGCAAACGTAGTGGCTGATAGCTGATGTGATGTTCTTGATCGAAACAGGTTATTTTCTTGGAGATATAGGTTTTGCTCTACTAATGACCAAATCACAACTTTTTAGAATTCATTAATTGGGGATTATAGTTTTGTCATATCCGTCGATACCTAATTATCTTAGAATTGTAAGTAGTTCTAAATTGACATGAATATTTATATATTTATTGCCCAGTGATAAAATAAAATTTTAAATCGCCTTTTAAGGTGCTTCCCCTGCAAGTAAAGAATTCTACGTAGTTATTAAACTATGTATATATCGATATTTGCTGTCAAACTGGAGTTTCCAAAAGTTATTCACGTTTCACTGCAGTATAATTAAGGGCCGTAGGTAGCATCCGTTCAAACTACACAGTAAATTGCATTCAAATCTGACTAAGCGTTTCGTTGAGCTTAGCATGCACAAAGGCACAGACAAACGAATAAACCGACAAACAGAAGAAAATCTGCCGCTCGTTTTGGCTTCTTTTCCGTATTAAAATAAAAGCGTTTCTCCGTAGTAACAGTTTCTCCCAAATTCCTTGTTGTTCCTAACAACAGATTTATTGTACATATTGATGTTGGATGAACTGGACTAAGGCTCGATGGGCGCGGGTTACGAGGTCATGTGCCACCGGCCCGCAGGCCATGCGCCAGCACAGGTGTTGCGTAACGATTATATTGACAGACAAAGTTTTGCAAGATAACGTCCTTGTTTTATTGTCTGACAAAGTTCAAGATCGATTCAACGAACTTCCGCGTCCGATATAACAATACGGGACGCTTTCCAATAGTTATTGTCATTATTTGTAGACTTTGTAGACTGTTCGCGAGTTGAAGGTTGTTACTTACGTCCATTAGGATACTACTAGACTAAGTTCGATGAGTAATTTGATAACGGTAGTGTAATCTTTTTAAATGTGTATATCTATGGAGGTAATCAAAGATTATTAATCGACGGATAATTAAAGGCTCGATTGATTGATAGGTGAATTAAGAAAATTAGCGAAGACTTCATTGTACGGTGAAACATTTTGTGCAACTCATTACACGCTTTAGGGTAGCTATACTAAAAATTAATAAATATTTTTTTTGCTTTTAGTCAACTTGAATTTGCCAGACTTTTTAAGCAACAACGGACAGCATAGTCACACGGAGCTCGAATCAAAGGAAAATGTTTTCCCATTAGTGGACTAACACGGAAGCGAGCCTACGCATTGTTCGCAACAATTGTTTTCCCATTTTCATGGCGTTCTGTTCCCGGGCGGAGAGCGGGCGTCGCTCCCCGGTGACCGGCTACGACCGTGCGTCGACCTCGGCCGCCGCTGGCCGACTGCGTCGTCTCGCGTGCTTTCACGCCATCTTCATTCCAAATTCGAATTTATTATTTTTTTAAAAAGAGAAATGTTTCATTCGAAAGTGCCAGCTCTTGTAATATTTCGTTTTGAGCTTAGATTCACGCACTGCGTCAAATGGAAAGTATATCAACCGTTTGTGTCTTCATAACGGATTCTGATGGGAGTTACGAGATTTAAGTACGTTATTAACGTCATTATATTACGAATGTAATAAAGTGTTCTTAAATCAATACTATTGTAAATATAGATTTAGTAAGTGATAAGTAAATATAGAAAGGAAGTTAATATTTTCGTCTTTGTCAAAAGCACAATTATGATTTTTGCATTTACGTACGTATATAAGAAATAAATAAATATTTGATGTTTGTTTTTAAGATATTATATTATATGTGATGATTGAATATGGCCTTAATTTAAAACACGATCCTTACTTCTCAACTAACAATATTTGAAAAGTACTCTGTCTGTCGGTCTGTCTGTAACTGTATCACGCAATGTTGACTATAGGGGGAGGGAGCACCATGCGGACGAAATCGCAGGGAAAAACTAATTGATTATATAGCTAACAACAAAAAAATCAACTTCATTATAACAACCTGTGATTGTCCCACTGTTCGGCATGTTTTTCATCTCATAAAATAAGCGATGCTTACTACTGTCCACTCCGCTTTTCAAGAGAAAATTTGTGAACTTCACACACCTCCGAGAATTATAAAGAAGTCTCAGAATTGGGTTTCCTCACGTTTTCTTTCATTCGCACTTAAGAACAGAATTAGTAGAGGTTCTTTTTCTAAGGAATGATTTGAGTAACCATGTACGACTCTGAGTGAGCCAAATGTGCGTAAGACATTAGTCGAACCGATCTAATAACCTAAAACCAGCGTAGATACCCGAATGAATTAGACAGACATCTATTTGTATGGTGCGGTAAGACAATGGCCGGTCGGGCCGTCGCCCCGCGCATGGCGGCCGGCCAGCGCCCACGCGTGGGGGTAGAAAACAATATTTCACAATAACATTAGATGCAAACGATTTTTAAATAACATTTTTTATCACAAGTTTCTACCCACGGCTTTGACCACGTGATGTAAAAATGATCTATGAATTTTACAGAGCATAATCTATCTCCGTGCCAAATTTCATTCATATCCGTTCAGATATTTTTACGTGAAAGTGTACAAAACGTCCATATATCCTCACAAACTTTCGCATTTATAAGTTAAGTAGGGTAAAAAGACATCGACAAGTATAGAGAATGCGTTTTACCATCGAAGACTTCATCACCACTAGCCATCAATCCGCATTGGAGCTTGCTGGAGTACGCTCTAGGCCTCGCTATAAGGAGACAATTGCTCAGCAGACCATAAATGGGTTAAGCTTCTATATGAAAAGAAATGGATTAGTAGCCGCCCTGGAATTGCATCAGACAGAATAGGGCAGTCACAACAAAGGTGCTTGTCTTTATAACGAAAAGTAGTCATGTACGGCATCTTGACAACCCTACCCCCCCCCTCCACCATCTGTTTTCCACATCATTTGCATCAAGTCATTCAACACTCTTCGGCATGTAAAGTATTTCAATTTGCATCAGCAAAGTTGAGAAACTGTTTAAAGATCGCGAAAACTGAAAATGAACTTTGGGAAAGTTCAACGATGTGTCAGGGGTCGTGAACTTTGAGTAACACTTGAATATTAAATGTCTTCTGTACAGAGATGCTACATCAATCTTAGCAACTTATTTTAAATTAACTTTTCCGCGGCTAGCCCTCGTCTCCTTCTCTCTGTTCCCCCTTCATACCCCTTTTCAGTCTCAATTGATGCGTCGAGTTTCCAGAATTCATCAATATAGCATCCAACAACTGTCCCACTAGTGGGCTCGGGTCTTGACTCACAACGCACGGGGTACAGGCCACAGTTCACTATGCTGGTCAAGTGCAGATTAGTGGACTACACACAAGTTTAAGAACTTTGTAGACAACTCTCAGGAGTGCACGTTTCCTCCCAATGTTTTCCTTCACCGTAGCAAGGGATAATCATCTTTTGACACGCACATAACTTTGAAAATTAGAAGTGCGTGCAAGATTTGTACCTCGAACCTCCCATTTCAAAGACCAAACTTCACACCACTAGACCATCACTGTTTACGACTATAATAATTAGCTAAAATTAGACGATGAATTTAAAATTTTATTGTCATTGATATCAATAAAATGACAACAATCGTGAGTACTCCTTTAAATTAAAAAAATCTTTGATATCCGATATTCAATAACCACCATCAAATTGACCATTCTATATCAAAACTTTTGAATTGATTTGAGGGTGCCTAATTAAAATGCCTTGTACAGTATATCAACGAACAAGTATATCAAGTGATGAATAAAATACTCGAAAAATCTTGAAGTAATTTCCGAATAAAAATTAATTTAATTCAGAATTTTATTTGTTATAATATCTAAACACAATTTTACAGTCATGTTATTTACATTAAATTAAGAAAACATAAGATAAAAAGTTTAATTTAGAATACATGTCCCTATTTACTTACATATATAATATATTTTTTTAATATATTAAATTAACTAGGAGCACGCCCATAGCTCTGCCCCCCGGTAACAATGTTAATAAAAAGTTGCCCATGTCAATCTCCAGACCATCAAATATCTTCACATAAAAATACACGTCAATCCGTCACTCCGTTTCGTCGTGAAAGACGGACAAACATACACTTTCACATTTATAGTATTAGTATGGAGTAAGGATCCTAGGCATCGTTGCGTATGGATTGGCCACTAACCCCTCCTCCAATCCACATTGGAGTACTGAGGTGGAATATGCTCTAGGCCTCCTCATTACGAGGACCGACCCGTGCTCAATAATGGGCCATCGATAGGTTGAAGCCATGGATCCTAGACCTTAATTTTACAGTTATTTCGTGGTCTGCAACGCATCGGTGATGTCTTTGGTGTGAATTGCATGAGGCGACGATATCCATTTACCATGTCTCACTGCTCGTTCACTCGTTCACAAAATCACTAGTAAGTAGGAAAAAATATAACCTTAAAAATAAATAAAGAGTATTAAAATACTTATAAATATCCAATGACTAAACATAGCTACAGGAAAAATAACTTACAATGTATATATAAACTGTACTTAAACTAGTACTAACCGACTGAAATAAAAAAGGAATCATGCATGACTTTATACTTGTCGTTAAATAACTATAATAATAAATTAAATTATTGCGCTGTAAATTGCATAAATTTTACAAAATTTCAACAAAACTTAATTTGTAAAACAAGCATACATGTATTTTTTTTCCATATTACAATTTTTATATTGTAAGAAAAATGTACCTTTAAACCTACTTCTGACCGATTTCATGTAACAATTTTGCAAAATTGCTTCAAAATTTCTTTTGTGAAATTAAACTATTTACATAGGGAAGACAAAAAGGCGTAATTCTATAGAATCACTCAAAAGTATCGCCCTTATACGGAAAACAATAAAGCCTAAACTCCCTCTACTCCAAAGAGATATGTCCTTTTCGTTTTCCGTTGTTGATATGACGTCATCCATCAAGTGACGTCACTGGCTAGCAAGCGACAAACGAACGCACAAACAGATTGAATGCACTGTAAGCAGTCGCCAGGCAACCAGAAATAACCTTCACCGCTGCCTCCGTGACATTTACCACGAAAACAACCTGTCACATCGTGTGTATGATGTATTAGTGAATACACACATACATACACACACATAAATACACACACTTACACGTCTGTTTAATTACACAGGTAAACGATTTTACCTGACGGGTTTACGGTCATCTGAACGTAAATGCTTACCATTTAGCCATTTACAATAGCAACACCATGGGCCCCAACATCTTCACCACTACAAGGAAATTATAGTCCATAGTCTTCTTAAAGTGGGAAAAATAAGTGAACGTACATCGAGTAACCGCGAAGTATTGCAATAAGTTGCCCACTTCGGTCTTCCCGTTCGATTACAATGTAAATGTCTTCAAGTCAAGAGTGAACAGGCTTCTACTAAGTTAGTAGTGAGCTTTACCATCGAAGACTTCATCGCCATTTACCATCAGCTGGACGTAGTCAAGCGCTAACTTATCTCATGTAAAAATAAACAAAAAAGAATAATACTTGAAACAACCGTTAAAAGTGAGAAGGATGAGCCCCAAACAATATACTTCTTCATTAAGCGTATAAGAGTGGGAAAGAGAATGACTAGAAAGGGACAAAAAATACTAATTACATTTAACATCGAAATTCTTTTAATCAAAATCCCTATACACACTAAATAGCGATTTAACTAGCCATTATTACTCTGAGAGCCGCAATAAAACCTACAACATCCCAGCTAATAATCCGTAAAATAATCGTTTAGGATTAACTACCCTACGATCTACCAGCCTCACGACACATCGTTACGTATCACGACACGATCGAGCAATGAGTGTTTCAATGTCACTAACAAAATCTCCTCAATGCCACATGCCATAACAATAGACGCATTATAATAGAAGATCTCTTTGTCTTTGAAATTTATTTATTTACGCCCAATAATAATACTTCAGCAATATCTCTTTAAAGTTGGACTAGATTAAAAGTAATTATCACTGAACTCACAAATAGACAATTTAACCCAAACAAGCTTGTGATGGTGATCAGACAAGATGAACATACATACATATTCGACGGAAAACTGAAAGGGCGTAAGTTTAGAGTAACTTATAAATCGCCCTTATACGGTAAAGGATAGGGGCTTACTGTAACTATTACGGCGGAAAGTAAGGATGTAACTCTATAGACTACGTTATACAGACACCCTTATGAGTTGGGCTCTTATGGTTTTCGGTGAACGAATGTACTCGTATATTTAAATATATACATAATGAAATATATACTTTTATAGATATTTATCACACCCGGAGAAATGGTCCTGTTCATAACAGAAAAAATGTTCTAGGCCCCATCCAGTGTCCCAAATCTAACCCACGTCCGGTTTAGCGGTCTGGTTTTACTAACGACTACTTAAGTGTCCCTATTGGCAAGGGTTACTCTAGCCGGCTAAGTTAGTAGACGATGTTACTAATCACCTAGCAACCTAGTAACTTGTGAGTAACATCCAATGTCAAAATCCCGTTATTCTCCCGCACTTTTTGCGTGTGCAGTATAGGTGAACCTCATGCTAGTGTGCGTGTTGTGTATTTGTGTGTATTGTTGTTGTTACTTATAGGTGACGGTTGAATGCGAATATAATTCTTGCTATTCCTTCTAACTATAACAAGATTCTTATTACTATGAGTGTGGTATATACTGCCTTTTATTTTTTTACCTATAATATGCGATTGTGTACTTATTACTATTAAAAGTAAACTACTAAAAAATAATAACAGATTTCCTACGAGAAGTCAAGATCGCCAAATTAACGGTGTTATATGTTATTCAGTACTCACGATACTGCGATACAGGTACTCACGATTTGAATGCCTGTCATGAAATACATAAGTAACGTGGCTAACTTCCATGCATCCCTTATACAAACGTTCGCTTTTATGATATTAGCAGAATTACATTTTGTTAAGAGAATTGTTGCCGTTATGACGAAATAAATGTTTCGACTTTGTCTTTGATCAATTGATCATCAACGGTGATCAATCGGTGATGTTGACAAGCACGACGTGTTCTCCCCGCACCATGATTTGCGCCATATGCCGCGTGCACTCCCACACTCCTCCACCCAGGGGAGTCTCTGTCACCGTTGGCACGGGAGAGATCGACGCTGCTGTACCTTTCGCCACTGGTACTCCTGCGAACCAGAATTGACTTTTGAGTGAGAGAGGCAGAGTGAGAAAGAACCGTGAGAGATAGGGACAGAGACAATAAATAATGAGTACTTAAATACAGACTCGTGTTGGTGACCTTCGATTTGGACGTCTATTTAATTGAGAGGTATTTAGTTTCAGTAGTTTACAAAAAAAGCTAATGAGTGTCTTTCGCCGTTTCTCCTCTTAATTAAGGCACTTTTCTGATACGGTGGTAGTTTTCGAAAAATTGCCGTTTATAAGTGTATTTTAAATACCACCATGTAATAAATAATTTGAGTTGAATTTTGAAGCGCTTACTTGAATTTTGAATTCAAGTTGTTTGAGTTGAATTTTGATTTTGAAGCGCGTTTTTAGTCGCTTCTTCAGTAAGGATAGATTAGCTTCTTCAGCTTGCTAGTCATCAAATGATCGGAAGATACTTCCATCTCTTACATAAATATTCAAACATACCCAGCGCTGGAGGTATCTTCCTCTTCTTGACACCCTTCCGCCGCCACACCTCCAGGACATCCGTCAGCACCAGGTTCCACTGTTTGTCGAACGCCAATAGATTAGCGTAAAGTTCTCCTCTCACTCCCCTATCGTTGCGTGTGATTACCTGAAACAAGAGATATCATATGAATCACGATCCCAATAGGAGTGGAGATCTTGTTGGCTAGGCCTCAGTAATGAGGAGATTCGTGCTCAGTAGTAGGCCATTGAGTTGTCGTCAGCCATGTGACAACGACAAAATACATTTCTAGATTGTTCCATTTTCATAAAATAAAACAAGGTTCATTATCATCACCAGACCACAAGTGTTCTTCAGCTCCTCACGTGCTCATGACGCAGCCAAACCAAACCCATCCGGTTCCCGCCACCTCTAACAACCAAGTGTCTTTATCGCCATAGATAACCACCTCTATCGAGTGAAGTTAGCGCTAAAATTTTCCGAAAGCAATACGCCTATTATTTACACCTTGGAGCAGCGTGGTGGAGTAAGCTCTAGGCCTCCTCAGCATGAGGAGACACTCTTGCCCAGCGGACCATCAATGGATTGAAGCCAGCATGCCTACTAACGGTTTAAATGGAAAATATATCCCCCGTTTGTCGAGCTAAAGCTGAGCTAAATATGTAGGTACCTATACATTTTTCGATTCGAACGCGGACCCCCCGAGGAGGAGGCCGAATTCTTAACCACTAGGCTATCACCGCTATTTCTTTTTTTAACCTACCAAAAGTATATAATCGGTACAGAGAAGAAGAATATATAAGAGAGCTTTAATAGGTCCAAGTAAGTGATGAAGGTAGTTTCGGATTACCGTCGATTACTACTAAATATACGTTGGAACGAGAGGAGGCCAATGTGGCCTTCCCAGAATACCTTAACACAGCGGTTCTCAATCGTCGTCACTCACCCGCTAAAAGTCCCGTGTTCTGTGTTCCAAGCTGGTAACTGAACAGAATAAAAGACCCTACAATCTTATTTGGCTGTAAAAATATTTGTGATATGTTGTGGTCAAGCACACAATTCAAAAAATGGGTTGCTACAATCTATTCGCGACGTTCTATTGAACCCAAATTCATAAAAAACAATATTGTAACTTTATTAAATGAAGAAAAATTCAACGTCATGTGGTCATACAAGAATGACATTACAAATACATACAAGTATTACGCTAAAAATTAATAGTCTGTTAAACAGATGATTACAAATATGATTAATTATAATAAAGAGATAATTATGAATTATTGTCGTAAATTTATTATTGTGATCCAGTGCTAGGGTGCGTATTACGCAAATGTCGTTTTTATGGCAATTGCGTCAAGCAGATAAGCCACACAATTGTAAATGGTGACCGTTGCCCACACACATCAGAAACATTAAAGAATCGCCGATACGTTGCCAGTCAAAAGAGAATAGTGTCCCGGGTGTAGCGAGAGCCGCAAGTGTTGTGTCATCACCCACAGTTTGAGAAACGCTGACACAACAGATTCGCACGGGATACGGGCGCGGGGGACAGACCAGCGCGGAGTTGCTGCAATATAACATTATGTCATTTTAGTGCACAGAATTATTTTCAAAATTGATGGCCCCAGTACCATAATACGATACATTTTAATAATTTCTGCACGTGTAAATTATTTTTATGAAATATCGATCATGAATGTTATTAAGGATTTTACGAAATTACAATGCGGCGGATTTTACAGAAACCAGAAATGTAGGAAGTTGAAATATTTTCATATAATTACGGTTCTTTACAATACATTACAGTTTTTAATGAAATAGCTGCTATGCATTGTATTGTTAAATCTTTAGACCTTAGAAACTAACACCTGGATTCCAGCAGGGAAGAAAATATTTAAAAAATACCTTAATTACACCAATACTGAACACGAGTTCCTCCTCATAACTATGGAAGCCTAACACCACGCTGCTCCACTGCGTATTCGTGGTTCCAATGCAGTCAACGCCCAATCTAAGCCATATTTATTACCAAATAACAACCATATCCCTTCTTTAAAACCCACGTCACCCGGGACCAACCAGTGTGCAGGGCCGTAGTAAAATGTGCCTCTGTTTGTTGCAGGAAGGAGTGCAGTGACTGACCAAACATCACCAAATGTGTTCAAACGCAACTCTACCTTCAATTTGTTTGTGTTCAATAACAATACTGCCCGGTAAGTACTTGTCGCGTTTCTAAGATTTAGTTTAACTATAAATAAGTAGTTTAGTTTAATTAAGCGGTGATAGCCTAGTGATAAAGAATTCGACTGAGTGGTTAGGGTTCGAATCCCAGGGCGCGCACTTTAAACTTTTCGGAGTTATGTGCGTTTTAAGCATTTAATTGTCCTTCGCTATAACGGTGAAGGAAAACATTGTGAACAAACCTGCATGACGAGGAGTTTGCAAAACTCAAAGGTGTGAAGTCTGTCAATCCGCACAGCATGGTGGCCTATGGTCTTAACCTTCTCATGCAGAGCAGAGACCCGTGCTCAATAGTGGGCCGTGATGGGTTGAGTTGATGATGGGTTTAATAATATTAACAACGGTAGTCTCGGGTTCGGATATTTTTTAAGCCATTTGGAGTCGAAACTCTTGGTCCGTAATCTTAATGGGTCTCATCGGGTCTTAATGGTCATTTTTTTTTATTTAAAACAAATAAAAAAAAAGCTATAAACGACCCCTGAGCTGACAGTTTTCTAGCTCAACGTATAAGTATAGCTATTTAGATATGAAAAGCAGCATCTTGGGTACCGCGCCACAGGGGCCGATTTCTTTGGATTTATTTTAATTACTTTAATTAGTCTGCAAATATTTATATTATTTTAATTATTTAAATAAGTCATTATTAAAACTTAATAACAGATATTGAAATGGAGTTTAGTTTATAAATATAATATATTCCAATAATATTTATATTTAGCTAAATTAAAGTTAGTCTTGTCTATCTTCGAATACAGTGTAAAATGTTTATAACGAAACTCAAGAGACTGAGAATTATTTATCATTATATAGAGTTATGGAGTGGATGAACAATATGTGGATTTTAACGTAAACCAACCAAGCTGTACTAACTTCTAGAGTCTATCTTTATAAAGGATAAAGTTATAGAATTCTCGAAGGTGTGTGAAGTATGTATATGAAGCCCCACTAGGCCAACATAGATTATGGATATTATTCCTTACATTTTGCGGTAAAGTGGCAGGTTTTATCCTTGGACAACTCACACACGGCCATCAGAACACAAATTTAACGTTAGCTTGTACTATAATGATCTGACAACTGATACACATAATATATTTTCAAATACATACTTATATAGAATTTTTTGCACCAAGACACATAGAACAAACATTCCCGACAGAAAAGTTTAACCTAGGTGGGAATCGAACCCACGACCCTCGGTGTAGCAATCAGGTTCACTAACCACTAGACCAACCGGCCTGTCGTTTTGCTTGATGAATAGCTCTTTTTACCCGCATCAGTGACACTTCTGCCTGGTTCAGTTGACTTCTATGGGCGATGGTGATCACCTATCACGCTGTGACCATGAGCCATCTACATACCTGCTTACAGCCAAAACATGTTTAAGGCAAAATTCATAATTCCATGAGCGTTACGACCTTCAGATCCTCCTGTAAGACGTACGAGTATGTAGATCTCACTTACTATTATTTTCCTCTTGCTCTCAATATAATCTCTTTGATTTTCATTTTGTCTTTGGTAGTATTTAACGAACGTAATTGAACTATATAAGGAAAGCAATAAGTTGACCGCGTCGGTATTCCAGTTTCATTATAGCGTAAATGTCCTCAAATCAAGACTGAGTAAGCTTTTATTAAGGTAATGCACTTTACCATCAGGTGGTTTTATCAAGCCCTAACTTATTTCATATAACAAAAAAATACAGAATCCACGTCTTTCTATTTTTTATAATAACTTAATGCTAGACATCAATCCCACCTGATGGTAAGTGGCAATGTAGCCTTACATGGTGGGCGCACTAACTTAGCCTATTCACTCTTTACTTTAATTCAAATTTCACGTACACATATCGATGGCGTCCATTCTATATATACAACAGCATTCATTTCAGCATTTTCACTAATGTGTTGTGTTAATGGCTTCCTATTACTATAGATACATGCATTAAAAAAAATACATACTACTATGCAAAATAGTAACAGCAAATTTTCGTTTCAATTGTAGCATATACATCATGTATGAAATTGTAAATCTGTTCAAAAGCTATAATATTACATATGGTCCTTATACATACGATCCATCGATATATCCCCGAAGATAACAATCATATCGTATTTTACAATCCTAAACCAAATATACAATGAATGTAAAACGAGGCAGATACGCGTCTTGACCTTGTGTACATAACATATCTACGCACATTATAGCTAAACATTATAATGAAAATGACACACAGTGTGTCCAGTAACTGTTAATTCCAAGGACATTTTCCGATTATCCGAACTGACCTATAGCTCGATCCGGATCGATTGGATCACATGTGTGTGTTTAGGGTTGTCACCTGTAGTTTCTTGTAAAGATACACACTCTAAATTACGCATATTTCATCATTGCAACCCATCACGGCCCACTATTGAGCACGGGTCTGAATGTGAAGGTCAATGCCAAAGTCCACCATGTTGGCTAAGTGCGGAATGACAGACTTCACACACCTTTGAGTTTTGCAAACTTCCCGGCATGCAGGTTTCCTCACGATGTTTTCCTTCATCGTTATAGCGAGTCACATTTAAATGCTTAAAACGTAAATAACTGCAAAAAGTCAGAAGTGCGCGCCCTAGGATTCGGACCAGAACGCCTCCGAGTAGGAGACCGAATTCTTAACCACTGCAGCTATCACCGCTTCATGCAGCATATTAGCTCCAAGGAAAATAATGGATACAAAAACTCGTATTTTATGTTTAGTTATAAAATGAGAAGCGAACATTTTTATGTATTTCTGCATGTACTCCGATAGGGATGCATTTTGAATTTAAGGAAAGATCTGTAATCATAACTGATATCAATATAAACCAGCTATATTAAGAGACGATTTTCCAAATCACCGTAAGAACCAAAATGTAGTTATTCATCACAATTATATAATTGCGCTTTCGGTTCCGCTTTTGATTTTGCGATTGATGTCAGTTACCAATTCAGTTGTTTTAGTTTATCCACTATTCAATCTCGTACCGTAGATATTTACATTATAATCGAACGGGCAAAATAAAATATTAGTGACAACCCTAACGTACGCGTACGATTACACACACAACCGATGTTTATCGTCGACGGAAGGCAGTTTGGCCTCGACTGCGGCCGACTCAATTCGTAAGTACCCATTCAAGGTCCTACCGACGTATATATAGCATAATTTTCCACTCCCAAATATAAAACTAAACAAATACGTTATGCACATACATTGAGGCAGATCAGTGCGGCAGTTTAGGGTTTATTAGTAACTGGGATTTTTCCACGTCAAGATAAACATATCTCACATGATATAAACAGAACCTTGGTATATAATTTAGTATGAAATAAAAAGGTTTCTTATTCATTCGGGACCTTGAAATTGTAAAATGTGTACCTGAAACGTGGTTTCCGAGCGATGTACGACATTACATTTATTATTCTCCAGTTAAATTGTATGTTTAATAGTATGCTAGAATTAAAAATGTTATATGTATGAGTATATTGTCTTAGCAAGCTATGTTGTGAAAACGGGGTTATCCTTGTAGGTATTCATTGATTTTTATTGTGGGCATTAATACCATTATTTATTTAAAATATTTCATGGCGACTATTTAGTCTATTAATTAAATAAACGCGTAGGATTCCCTGCGTATCGGGCGGCATTGAAATCACAAATACGTCAAACAAAACATAAAAATAAAAAGATAAACAGAGAACAAACAACCATCCATCACTAACTGCCCGCACCGGCCCTTAATCGAATCCGGGTCGCCTCACTTTGCAGGCAAACCTACTAGGCTACAAGCAGTTCGGTTGTAAAAAAATATCTTCTATAAAAATCACTGGCTCGTAGCTTAGAAAAACTGTTAACTAAGCCGGCGGTCGAGACTTAGATTACCACCCAGGTTAAAATTTTCTTTGATTAAAAGCAATATATGTTTTGTGTACTGTTGTAATAAAAATATCTATATAAGAATGTATTTAAAAACTAATGTATTTTATCAGTTTTCTGATCATCATACAAGCTAACGCTTAATTTGAAATCAGATGGCCTTGTTGGTTGTCCGAAGATATTTACTTATAATATACCCCAAACATTTGTCCTGGCTTTACATCGAACCAGAGACATCTTACAAGTACGTCACAGCATTAGCGAGTGCAAGTCCAAAAAAGGGCATGTAGTAAAACCCAATGGCCAGAGACCCTAAACCGGAGTGTTCCGGGTTGAAAGTTGTCCGGACAAGGTCGCTCGTAACATGACACGTCACCGTAACATCGCGGTAACCTGCCCCGACGTGGGCTCAGCCGCTGCACTTCTCCTCTCTTCGAAAAGATGATAAAATTATATTTAGTTATGACAATAATAAAAAAATATACATACATAATTGAAATCAAACCGAATCTAAATCGAAAAAAAAATGTTTTTTATTTTTTTTACTATTTCAAATTAGCATTTCAAACTACGTGTAATAAAATTAGTCAAGTACATATTTCTAATTTTTTTTTGTACGGAAAAGTTTTAATTTGGTACTTCATTCTATTTTCACGACCCCCATAGAAAAACGCATTCATTACATAGAAAATTTTAAAATAAAAAAAAGGTCATTTAATAATAAATGAATAAAAAAAATCACGTTCTGAGACCGCTTAATTTTCACATAATTTTTTAAGAATATTCTGTTTAAATTTCAAGTTCTATTCCCACGTACAGTTACCTTAGTTTGCCACAAACGTAATTTTTGAATTGTTTCCAATCCATTGCTACATGTGGAGCACCCTATTAGTAACCTTCAGTTCCAAGTGTCAATCTCACACTTCGTCCCACGTGTTCGAATCACCTGAATGCAGCCGCAATTGCCTCGTCCCGCCATTATCAGATACCATCGTGATTGTTAAATTGCCGGCACGTTTCCTACTAGCCCCGTCTTGGTCCAATGGCGAGATAAGAATCTCCTTATATTGGAATTGTAAACGTCGTCCTGTACAATTCCGATTTCAAACTAAGTCGATCTACATCCTGTTAGTCACTTTTTAGGGTTCCCTATATGTGGACCCCATTAAAAGACTTCCCGTTTGTCTTTCCGCCAGTCACCGGGCTAAAACTCATGAACTGTAATAGGTAGATAGATAAAATTATCACAGAAGTATTTGTGTAGCCGCTGTAAAAGCAAATATCAAAAGAAACAAAATAAAATGAATATTTTCGGAGCTCCATACAACAAACGTGACTTTTTGGCTCGCGCCGTCTGATCAATTGGGTGTTTCTCTAGTAAGAACAAGTTTTATTAAAAATATTTAAACACAGAAGCTTTACTTATAGATCCCTAATACGTAGAAACATAAATTTTCACTGTGATGTTAACCGTTGAAGAGTTCTCTTGTCTGGCCAATCCTGAACGTAGCATCAGGTCATGTTTATCATAAAAATGTATTGTCATCAGGACGGAAGGCTTATGCAGTGGTTAGTAAAACTTCAGCTCCGTAGTGTAAGAGGAAGTGGGTCTAATTACGCTTGCAAATTTTGACCCGTAACAAACAAATATACAAACATTCTCTGCAAGTTAAATAAAAGCTTGTAAAAAGCTAGTTTTCTCGATAATCATAATTGTTTACGGTTCATCTAAAATCAACCAAATACAGTTATTTATTTGGTTGCATTCCAACGTATTTACCATTGCGGTTGCACCTGTGCTTACTCTCGCCAATAAGATGGCAATATAAAATAGATTAGATTTTGTTGTGACTAATTTCAGTCCAATAACGGCCTCCCCCTGGTCTTATTTCATAAGGACATCTGAAATACTTAATAATACTACTCATTTGGTCAATGTATTTGAGAAGATCGAATATTGAACCTGTTGCTAGCTAATTTGGAAATAACCGACAAATGAACAAAACAGCCACCTGCTTTAGTG
>DWJZ01001579.1:0-22751 GCA_018249125.1 Asbolis capucinus
CCACGGCCTGGCTCCTAGAAGACAGGCGTGGGGACCAAGGCCAGGCCTATGGGGTCCTGCGGTGTGTGGACTGTATATAGGGCGGTTGCGGGTTTAACAAATGGCGAAAGGGAGTAAGGAGTGCACGCGTATCTTGAATGATCTGCCTGCGATCTCATCCAAGGCTGTTTTATTACTCTCACTTCACTTCTCACTTCTAGCAACGTGCTCGCGTCTAAAACCGCGGATCTCGTGGTTATACAGCAGCGGTAATCAAATCTGACGCGTGGTGACGCGTGCGTTCCCACTAGTTGACGACTGCTGGCTAACTACCTGTCCTGTACGTGCAGAGGGAGCGGGACGCGGTTAGAGGGATGGAAAGGGATGGAGGATGTAATGATGCGTCCATATATCGCGCGCGCATAAAAAATAATAATATGGCGGAAACAAAATCAATAGGTGAAAAATTACTGGAAGAAATGTTTATTTATTTCTTATCAAGTGTACAACTGATGAACTTCATTACAAACTGCTTAATGAAACTCTAAATCAAGTTAATGAAACGACTCTTTTCAACTCTTTTGTGATTTTTTCGGGAATAAAAACCTTACTTATTACTATTTCTCAAGTTTTGGTCATCTCATGTATCATATGTAAGCCTGAAAGCATAACAGACAGAGTCGCAATTACAATATTAGTAAGGATTATTTGCTTGTTTACAAGTCGTGACGGCCCTGTAGGCTAATCTGTAATGACCCCTTGAAACTAGAGGTTAAATTTATTATGTGTTGTTATTTGTATTACTAATGCTCAGGCCATGCCATTCCCACCTGCAACACAAGAAATCCTCCATCCAGCCATTTGTATTTAAGCATCTTCTGTGTGACATAGGCTTCTCCTTATTACTCTACCTCAAGTTCATGAAACCAGCATATGCCTCCTACCATCTTCAGATCCTTTATTCACCTGGTTAGGGTCAGGGAAACCTAGCAAGGAGCAATGAATGTATAAGCCTTTTTAAGCGTATAATTATCTTTATTTGATCTGCTTCTATATCAAACAATACATATAATAAATCTGTTACCAATCACTGTCAGATTGAACATATCTGAGAGAAACAAGGGGTTTTTATTATACTTATTTATTTATGCTTACTTATTTATACCATAAATAAAAATTATAGACCACTATTGCCCATCCGCCGACTTCGCACGCTTGGAACGTCCAAGAAAAGTAGCCTGTAACTACTTTATATAATATACTATTAGTAGGATCGTGCGTGTATTAGTACAGAAGCACGCTAAAGGCAATTTTGTCGCTACATAATCATATTTTCCATATAACTTTTTCAGTATGGAAGTAAGGAACAGTTTCTTTATTTGTATACGTTTTTGTGCAAGCTAATAGCTAAGCTTAGCTACGTAGAAGCGAAGCGCGGGTTACTCGTAATAAGAAAATGTCATTGAGATATAAATTTACCATCGAGAGTTAACATACCAAGTTAAATAGCACATTCCTATACGAACCTGTCACTGCCTAGTAACAATGTCATTGCTGTTGCTATGCAATGTTATAACCTTTTCTTTAGTCATTACTAAACATGATTATAATAAAATATTATGTACGAATTTGTGTTTTATATGTACGAAAATGACGCATGATTTCGTATTTCGGTCATACAATGCAAAAAGGAGACGAAAATCTGGAAAGACTGATTGTAGTTGGACTTCCAGATTTTACACCATTGTGAGAGACGCGCTTGAGGGAAACTGGTGGAGGTAGATCATTCGTGTCAAATGCAGTCCTGATGCTAATCGCAATCCTCGGACATGAGAGACTGACCAGTGAGAGAAAGAGATATGTTTGCTATATCTAAGTAGGTACCTACTATAATAGATATCCTGTTTGCAGGTTAAATTCACCTGTAATTCGGTTTAAAAACAAGGATTATTAAAAATATGTTAAAATACAAGTTTAATTATAAATTTATAATACAAAGAAACACACACAATTTTATAACCGTTAAGGCGCCTTGCTTGGAGCCAATCCTGAATGTAGTATCAGGTCATGCTTGTCATAAAAATGCATTGTCATCAGGATGAAAACTTTATGCCAAATTTCCGCGCCTTACTGTAAGAGGAAGTGGGTCTAATTAAGCTTGCAAGTTTTGACCCGTAACAAACAAATATATAAAAATATACTATCATACAAACATACACTGCAAGTGTAGTATAGTAAGACAGTACTGAAATTACCGAACGTCATGTCAATTGTATGCTAGTGTGTGTAATGTTTTATTTTGTTATTATTTTTTTCCTAATTCATCCGAAAAGTATTATAAATATGAAAGTGAGGATGGGTGGATAAATGTTGCGTACTCCTCCACGCAAAAATTACTGAACGGATTTGAATAAAATTTGGTTACAGTCTATAATACACACAGGCTACTTTTTATCAAGAACGGCGAGAAAATTTGATAAACAGAAAAAGTTACTTTTGCATTTATAATGTAAGTGATTTTAAAAAAAGAATAGTGAATTTTAAAAAAGAAAACATGACTCCCAGCAAAAATTGTTCAAATGTCAAAGAATATTCAAAATCTCCCCCAAATCGTTCTATAATAAAACATACGCGATACTCAAAAAAGGTATTGTTTTACACCAGTCACGTACAACTGAAACTGATGTCGGCAACATTTGTCAGTGAAAGCCGTTTTAAATCTGATATGTAGCTGAAACGAACGGTTATACTAAACCCTACAAATAACGACTGCAACACATTTGAAACACGCTATTATCAGCCTTATAACAGAGTATACAAAGACGATTACTCCTTAAATATAGATTGTAAGGAAGAATTTCTAGTTCAGATGTTTCACACATTATGTGGTTTTGAATTACATTTTTCCAATGACAAGTTGTCTGTCATTCAATGTTGATAGATTTTTTGTTAATAACTTTTTCTCCTCAGTACTAGAACCGATCCGTATTCAGTATTTTTAAATAAATTAATCTGGATTCTCATGGTCAATATATTAAAGAACTTTTTTATACATTTTAAGCTTTATAAACTAAGCTTAGCTTGCTGTAGCGTAAGTAGTAGTTAGTAATACCACGAAACGCATTTCCACAAAAATGGATTAATCGATTCTTTTAATATATGCCAATTTTTTAATATACCTTTTCGTCCGCAGCTGTTATATGTTGAAAAAACTGCGTGTGTTATTCCAGACCTATATTTGTGCCTATATTCCAGATCTATTCGGTCGTTTTTGAGTTTAAGAGGAACGAACATCCATCCATTTATCCGTTCTCTCAAACATTCGGATTTGTAATATCAGTAAGTAGCAAAACCAACGCCATCTAGTGTAAAACGTCACAAATAAATCCAATAGATACCTTATACTTGACTTAGTTATTAGTATTTAGTCTGGGCTGGGCTTGGGCCTCCAGTCGCAACGTGAAGGGTACAGGACGTGGGTTAGTGGACTTCACACACTTTTGAGAACTTTATGGAGGACCTTCAGTCTTGTAGTACACAATGTTTTCTTTCACCGTAGCAAATGATAAATCAATTTTAATACGCACATTACTTTTTGAGGACCTCCCATTCAAAAGACCAGCATTTATACCACTAGGGTACCACTGCTCCAATAGTAGTAGTAATATTTAGTATTTAAATAGTTTATATTTAGAATGTCATACGAAACTGGCACCCGTTTCTTTCGTTGTTTGCCTCAAATACTTTTCAAACTTTTTTTCTTAATACGATCGCGTTAACTTAAACCTTAAATAAGTAAAGATTCCAATTCGATCCTGTTAAAGCCATAGTGTTCGCTTCTGCCATACGGGAACAATTAGAAGCTAACAAAAAGCTAATAGGTACTTAACAAACGGCCCACCCAAGTAGATGAAATTTTGGAACGTGAGTTTGATGTAACACGTACCTAGCAAATTAGTAGTTTCCTTCGCGTGCCCTACTCTGAGCAAAACTTTTCCGAGAATATTCCATCGCATGCCGTTCAAAGACATTTTTTACAAAACGAAACGTAGAAAGTATTGCAACGAGAACGACATGAATTTTTTCCTCGAAAAGACGGAATTTAAATTCTTTCCCTCCTTGCACAATCGCGTGTGGTCTAATTATGAATACG
The DNA here is from genome assembly GCA_018249125.1 of Asbolis capucinus. Taxonomy (NCBI): domain Eukaryota; kingdom Metazoa; phylum Arthropoda; class Insecta; order Lepidoptera; family Hesperiidae; genus Asbolis; species Asbolis capucinus. Next base: position 4,133 of record DWJZ01001579.1, read on the forward strand.
GCACAATACTTGCGAGTTTCTTTTTCAAGAAAAAACTTCAGCTGGCTTCCTATGGAAATTAAATAAAATTATAACGGATAAGGAAACTCCTGGTGCTGTTAAGAAGCGATACCCTAGCGCCATAACGTTTTACATTCTATAGCAAGAAACTATTTACTTTGAACTTTCATAAAGCCTTTGAATAAAAACGGTGAAATTTTATTGCAAAAGTATGGTGTTTGTAGTTCGCGAGAAAGGCTGGCTATCTTGTGTTTACTCTGTTCCTTTTTTAAAACTTTTATCCAACGATTTAAATTCATAAAACGTTATGGAAAAGATGCCTCTGCAGAAATTACTTTACTTAATTCATTCACGCTAAATTAAGTTTTACTTTTTGTGAGAGAATCTTTTAAACGTCCTCTCTTTGTACCGGTAGAATGTACTTTCCTTCGTCGGTGCAACTTTTTATTTCATTATGATAAAGCCCGTTTGCTAGTAGTCGGAAATGTTTCTTCATATATACCTAGAAATTGATTCAAATTATTCCTTTTTAGTTGTAGGATTCTATACACAAAGGGTGAAAATGGAACTGTTTTACTAAGTCTTCCTTGCCAGTCTGTCTGTTTGTCATGGAGTTCTATCTATAAACCGTTATAACCTAGATTCTAACTATTGATTTTTTATTGAATATGCATTGTTGTTGCCGCGATAATAACAAATACTACAATTTAAATAAGTTTAAGGGATAGAGTTTTGTGACGCTCTGTTCGATATAGACACAAGCAAATACACACACACACACTCGCGCACATGTACACACACAAACACACACACGTCTCACAGACATCCAAGACTAATATAAATATATTTCGACAACTTACACACGGCCATCTGACCCCAAACTAAGCGTTAGCTTGTACTATGGTGATCAGACAAGTGATAAACATACATACATATACAATTTTAAATACATAGTTAAATAGGTATTTCTATTACACACCCAGACACACAGAACAAACATTCCTGCTCATCATGGAAAAATTTGTCCTGGGTGGGAATCGAACCCACGACCTCCGGTGTAGCAGTCAGTTTCACTAACCACTAGACCAAGTGGCCTGACAAACTAAACTGAAAGATAAGCCCAAAAAAGATATCTTACTAAAAAACTCACTAATAATATATAACTATAAAATATAAATAGTGAAACTTGATCAATAGCTATACCTATTAAGATTGATCAGACAAAAGATCACTGTGACCCAGATTGAACATTATCTTATAGTGGCGCGACAAACATAATTTGCAACAGTAAACGTTTAAGCCAAACCATAAGATAACAAATCTACTAAAGATAGATTGGTGTTGAGTTTCTGACCAGCACCCAATTAGTCCTGAATTTGTTATTCAAATTCCAAGTCAACGGACCGATAGTGTTATAAAATAATGGTTCACTAAATGATTTTAATGTATTATTTTAATTCTTTAAGGAAATAAATGACTAGCTTTTGCCTGCGATACATCTGTGGAACATTTTTTATTCTCTCGCGGGTCCAAGTTTTGAAAACGCTAGATTTTTTTTTATGAATTATACAAATACGGAGTTCTATGTTTATAAATCTTCGATACAGAAGTAGTTGGATGCAAAATTTTGTCCCCCATTTCAAGTTTCAGTCACCTAAATACCTCCGTACTAGTTTATATAAAAATCTGTACTGAAGTTTAGGCGTGTAAAAGTACCAAACAGACGGAGTTACTTTCTTACTTTAGGAAGGTTTAGCGGCACTAGGAGACACCAGCGTTAATACCTACCAGGTTCGGGTATGGTTAAGGTGGAGTTAGGCGACAAGCACACGTACACTAGAATTATGTATATTAAGCTGCCTGTATTATTGCTTTATTGATTTACAGGGATCCAATACGGTTTTTTTATAAGCAAGTAAACGAGTAGACGAGTCACCTGATGGGAAGCGGTCAATGCCGCCCATGAACATTAATAACACCTGGCGATACTAACGCGTTGCGTACGCAGAAGGGAAGAGAAGCGGTACATTTCTAACGGTACTGGGATCAGTGACGACAGCAACTGATCTCAGATACATCAATAATATACCACTTCAGAACGGGTGATAGAAGAAGAATGGGGAGGAGGATGAGAAAGGACGGGGAGAACATGAGAAGAACTGGCTCTCAAATCACCAACCGGAACACGAGTCGTTTGGCGGCTGATTCAAACAAGGCAAGAGGGTGGTAGCCAGCAAGGCGGATTTTACAAAAAGGCAATCTTTCCGCGAAGCCGTACCACCGAGCAGCTGACTTTTGTACGCCTTTTTGGATCCCTGGTAGGCCAGCATGGCATTGTCGTTTGTATTCTAAGCCACCCCAATACGGTTAAGTCAAAACTATTTGATGACACGTCTGTCTCAATTAATATTTGTTTAGAAAATATGGCACGTGATGCATTTAGGTTTACCATCCCTAACTTAAGAGTAGTAACGTAAGAGTAGTATACTCCATGCAACTTCGATCCGGAATAAATGTAAACAAACCATAAAAAATGTTTTGTAGGGTTTTCACCAACTTACATAAATGACGTTTTTTCCACTAAACTAAAGATTACACTTTTGAAAATTAGTTATTAAACTAAGTATTAATCAAAGAACAAGTACAAACTACGAATAAATATAGTCATACCAGTCACACAAAAAAAATACATCACACATTCATACTCTGACATCCTTAATTTCATAAAGGAGTTAACAACCTCTCAACCTATTGATGTATTTTGTTTTATACTTTTATGATTTATTGATTTTCTTTTTAATACAATATATGCATTTATCACCAAGCAAATAGCATGATTTACAATTATAAGTAAAAGTTTTAAAAAATCTTATGGCACAATAGAGTTAACAACGAAAAATTTAATTCCCCAGTTTGTCAGAGGTTGCTAGGCAACGGCATGTTATAAACATTCCAGGTCGAATTTGCACTGAGTATACCTGTATATACCTGTGATTTACATACACTTACAAAGTAAAACAATTCTTGATTTTGTTGTAGTGATGAGCGTATATTACAGCAATAAACTTACTATAACATTAAGATAAGAAGCGCTTACTATAACACCATTTTGTGATATGAAAGTGGGACCATAATTTAAAGATTAAAACGCTAAAGGTATATGCATAATGGCCGTCGTGTTTTGATTTTTGTTTTTACTTTTTTTTTATTTAGTACTTCATGCACACCATAAAATTTTAAAAGTAAACATATAGAGACATAAGTACAAGGGTACTACTTATTTCAAAACGAAATCTCTTCCAGTAGCCCCAGAGAAGGAAAATATTAATTAATATAAAATAGTGAGACAAACATAGTGTACACATAAAAATAATATATGTAAAGGAGATATATAAAAAGATAATAAATATGATTGGATTAAGGGCATAATGATAAAACATATAATAAAAATAAATAGTTTATATTATACATAAATATATAAGATATATAAGAATATATTTAGGTATGTATATAAAATACGTTGATTAAATAGATAATTGAATATTATTAAATTATGATTTTTATTTTCTTGCGTGGCTAATAAGATGTGATACTTATTTGACTACGGCATAGGAGCAACGAGGTGGGGTGTGGCCTCTATACATATGTATACTACATATACTAGGTATATGGTATATTTATAGCAGTACATACCATGGTGGCTTGTTTCAGCTGTACGCGATTGAAAAAATTAAGAAGGTTGGTAGGAAAACGGGTGAATGCTAGTGGCAAATTTCATCAGCGCTTCCGAAGCCACTTAAAGGCATTGGTTGTTGTCATCATTATGGTATGGTAAAAAAGGATCTCATTTCATGTTTCTATATAGCCACATACAATTATCATTCCTTAAAATCGCGGCCCAAATACAATCTAGCTATTAATCAGAAACAAGACTCATGTACAGTAAAAGAAACGTACTCGCATTATCATGTATAAAATCATACAATCAATAAATCAAACATTCGTGTTATACTTGGAACTTAAGCTTACATTACAATAGACATGGGACACAGATAATAAATCGCATTAAAAAGACTGACAGCAAAATATAAAAGTCGCTATTGAGATGTTGCGTAAACACTCCTTAAAATTCCAAGTCTATCGGATTTCACTCTTTATTATTTATGAGTTCGATATAAATGCGATTATAAATTTACTCTCGCGGTTTATGCTTTTTAATATTTATTCTATAATATATACACGCTTGACCTTTTGTCTGGAATATTTCAAAGGGACTCAATGAAATGTTTTAAGCCAGCGTTAAGTACAATATCGAAAGAACAATAAGCCATAAAGATGCAGTCATATCAACGCATAATGCAATTCGTATAGCGACGAAATGTGCTCTTTTGTATTATCTATAGGTACGTTATATATACGAGATGCTGCCCACGATCGTACGTCTTAATTCTCGGGAGCATTTTTCTAACATCCCGTATGACAAAATTATTGGATGAACTTTATACGTGTCTGGTTTGAGTCGATAATAAGTATCTGGCATTGAACGAAGTGATTTTCACAAGCATTCAACTTGAAGTATATTTTTGTATACTAGAGTGTTAGTATATTAGTTAGTTGGTTTATAGGAGTAAAATTTGTAAGCTTAATTAGATCCAATTCCTCTTTTTTACATATTATACATATGTCTTAGATCGTAAAGCGCATTAACATTGAAGAAGCCTATTCACTCTTGTCTTGATGTACATTATGGAGCAGTATTTCGCACACAGCTTCCGTCTATGACAATGTATTTTCATGATACTAAGTTCAAGGTTGGCTCCAGATAAAGGAAATCCTCAACAGTAACAATACAGTTATGAATTTTTGTGTCTCTTCGCTATAATTAAAGCTTGTGTTTTCATTTTAATAACGCTTATTACTATTTTCATGAAAACATGATAACAGTTAATAAAATGACAAATGAAGCTTTGGTATTTTCATGACTTTTACACTTTATACCTCACAGAAGCCACACAACCCAGACTTCATAGTGGGGTACCGTTCTTGAAGTGCATATGCAAAGCATGCACGGAAAAATTTTCACTTTTATAAAGTTGACCAAGTTCTGGGTTCGGGGTTTTAGACTATAAATTAAGTTGTTAATTGAGTCGAAATTACGACACAGTAATCTTTTTATATTGTTGCAAAATTTATAAGCACCAAGCAATCATTTAAGTGGGTAATTAAATACTAATTGTAAAACTTAATTCGTTTTATAAATTAAATTGTATCATTTTACAAGGTAAGGCCCTTCTGTTTGTTAAAAAAGGTTTTGTTGAGACTTTTTAATTTTAATTTTTTTTATTTCAAATTGAAAATCGTTTAATTAAACTTAAAGCATATAACTAAACACTTATGCAAATTATTTGGCATGAAAGTATATATTTATCAAGAGAAGACAGAGAGAGAGAGAACCAAATACATTTTTACCTCCTATCTTGGTAGCCGTGATGAATTTTACTGTCAATTCCGATTTAAAATTATTATTGATTTGGAAAGAAAATAAACCCTATGACATATTGAATTAAAAACAAAAATTAATCACAGAAAGTATCTCTAGTACAATTTATGACACTTGTATACTACAAAAATACAAGAACAGACATGACATTCGAATACAAATATTCCAAGAATTCCATGCACCTAACATAACATTTGAGAACGGCAGCGAATATTCTAAAACAGTCTTGTGGAATCCATAAAAATGTCAGTAAAATATATATTATTTCGCATTTCTCCCTCCTCCGTACCTTGTCACGGAAGTCTTCAATTATTAATATTACTGAAGGTGCGCATAAGGCTGTTGTTACATGAATAATAAAATAGGATACGCCGTGAAAACAGCAAAGAGGTAGCGAAGGGCGCAACACAATAGTGTTATAAAGGCAACACTGTATCTTTATATGCGGTGACAATGTGCATTGTACTGAATGCTCGGCAACTATTTTACTCTGCCCAGTCTTGAACTTACTAAGCTACATTTACCAAGCTAATTTTAGGTGAGTTTTTCAGAGTTTTTATCGTCTTACAACGCTTAAGTATCAAAAAAAATTATTCCTTTATTTTTGATAAGTGTCGTTTGATGTATTCTGGCGACATTTTAAATCAATATTGTCGGCACTCAATACAGACGCATCAGAATTTGCAGGATACTTGTCTTTTGGTCTGATATGTAAATCCATTCTTAAATAATATAAATGTAAAAGTGTGTGTGTTTGTCCGTCTTTGACGTCGAAATTGAGCGATGAATTGACGTGTTTTTATGTGAAGATTGTTGACGGCCTGGAGACTGACATATGCTACTTTTTATCAACATTGGTACCACGCGGGTGGACCGTGATTTTAATACGTATGTTAAATCACGTAATGAAAAGTGGTTTAAATCTCAACAATATATTAATTTCTTTCAATTTTGGTCAACAGCGTTCACAACAAGAATTTATTTACACATATCCATCATCTAAAACTGATATAAAATTACAAATATCCAATTATAGAATGAGAAGATGACTCTTGTTCGGTTAACTGTAAGATCTATCATATTAGGACGCGAGCATGCTTTCACAGGCGTGTACTAGTATTTTATCATATCTACGGCGGTTTACAAACGGAGACAGATTGTTGCTGACAACAGTTGCTGATACCATTACCGTGTAGCTTATCGCTCTGGTTGCTCAGAAGCCAGAGGATATGTTCAAAATCTTTGTGTTTTGTTTAGGAGGTGTACTAACTTTTTAAGTTATAGTTAACTAGTTTTTTTTCCGAGTCCCCTTAAAAATCCCCTCTTCACCCGCCTTCCTAAAAGATGTAGTCAAATAGATGAGTTATTATTTGTAAAAATGAAATGTCTTTAACCGTTTAATGATCTCATACGAAGCACAACCTTCGTCTCATTATGATAGACCTATACTCGAAATAAAACTGCATTCAATAAATATTTGTCTATCTTTTCTGTTAACACGTGTATCGACCGCCTAAAATGATTCAGCAAAGTTTACATAGTTAAAAATAAACAAAGGCACATTGTGTATGCTTAGCTGATCTATGATTGGTTTGTTTATATTGAATAACAAATAAGAGTAATGTTTTAATAATTGTTATTAATACAATAAACGAAGTGTTGATAAAAAAAGAAAGCTAACAATAGAAGGGAAAGTTGATATTGATAGTTAGAAACAAATGGCAGCCATTATATTCGAAATTAAATAATTTTTATGCATAACTTAAACATCACAATAGATTACAGATTATTAATCTTAACAGTAAACGTTACCGTTAGATAGTTAAATAGAAATATTTATTTCGTGTGTATGGGAAGTATTCCTGCTCTGAAGATCGGAATTTTATTTTTATTAACCCCGAAACCAATATTAAAAATAATATAAGACCTTATAACATATTTATTGAGAATACGATATAACGGCGGTAGACTCAATAAGTGACGTTATTCAGTTTGTTACAAGTTCCTGCATCAATCATTTTGATTTGAACGACCGTAATGGCCAATTAAGAATCATTCTTTAATTTTTGCTTCAAAAGAAAGAGTTTTAAAGCAGTACACAATAACTGATCCTTTATTAGATTGGCCACTTTACTTACTAATGAAATTTAAAAGTTATCGCATAACGATACATGTAATGTTATACTAAAACTTATTAAATTTAGGTGCCTGTCCTGTTTTCATTTACAAACACCCCCAATTTTACTAGAACAGAGCAGGAATGGAGTCGTCGTATGATATCGACAATTTCTTCAAATTTCTTTAATTACTTTTTTAGATTCTTTTACTAAAAAAAATCATGCCTACTACTTTAATGTTTACTTAAAAATTCATTAATTATTATTTTCTACTTTTCACTTGCTATTAGACTGAAACTTCACAATGCAGTGTTTGTCAAAAATATGTATATGTATCAGAAATAAATATCCCAATGTCTATAATGTTAATATATTACTCCTTCTGGGCGTATGTTTATCACCCAAATCGTCCAAAAAAGCCAAATTCGATTTGGTTGAAATTTTATATGTATATTTCCATGGGTGCTGGATTCTTAAAATACAAAACTGGGCTTTTAGGAGGCGCTACTGTCTGTATGCCACAGGGCAGGACTGTCCGACCGTATCCACTTCTAGAAATTATATAAATACCAGTTTCCACCTGCGGCTTCGCCCGCGTTATACCTACATATATTGGTAAAAGTAGCCTAAATTCTTGTCCACACTATTATTTATCTCTGTGCCAAATTTCATCCAGTGCTTACGTGGACAAGTAACAAACATACATCTATACTTACAAACTTTCACATTTATAATATTAGTAGTATATAAAACATATTAATAATACCTAATGTACGTGGCATGGGTCATGAGACTCATAACTAAACCTGGTTATATTTTTCCTAAAAACTAAAACACTGACTAAAACGTAACTTATCAAACAAGTCGTCTCCATAGTTTCCCTCAAATATTTACCATGAGAGTTTAATAAAAGGGCGTGAGCCCGTATACCGATAGACAGACCGCAGATAAGATCATAGACATAAACACAAATAAACCCTTATCCGCCTCAATTGCTATACCCTTCCACACAATAGCATGTGACCCTTAATTGAATTAAATTTCTATAGTCAAAGTGGCCTGAATTGGAATGAATTGCAATGTCTCGTAATATAATTGACGTAAGTCAAAATGATTATTGACAAAATTGGGTCTCGTTTTATTGAAACGAGGAATCAGTTGTGAACATTGTTATGAACGTTTCAGCTTTATTGTATGCTAAAAAGTGTTCTTTATAATGTAAATTCGAATATTATCCCGCTGAGTAAAAACCTCGGAAGTGTAAACAATTATAGTAGATAGATACTACGTTTATGCGGATTGTATAATAAAAAGAAAAAAAAACATTTTTTTTTGTTCATAGCCCCGCGGCTTGCTTCGATTGTAAGCAATCGAAAAGTTAAGCAACATCAGGCGAAGTTGGTAGGAAGATGACCGTTGTAGTACCAGACCGATGATGTAGGATGAAGTGACCGTTGGTGGTAAAAAAATTCATGAGCTTTCCTCTGAAGGGCACGTAAATCCGTCGGTCCCGGTTGTTATTATTAAGCCAGTCGTGCTTCGGAAGGCAATTAAAGCTGTCTGTAGTATGTTGTCGTTAAGCCAAGTTGGAGGCCTTTGGGTGGCTTAAAAAATTCTAACACTTGGGTTGGCCACTAACCCCTTCACCAATCGGTATTGGAACAGCTTTGCGGATTATGCTCTGGGCCGCTCTTGGACTCTTTGACGAGAGACCCCAGAACTTTACTTACCTGAAAAAGAAATAAAAAAATTTACTTACTGAGGCACATTTTAGTAAGTACAATTTATAGGTATACAAAAAATGTAGATATATTAATTTGTAGAATATTAATATATAAAATAAAACTATTCTAAACTGTTTTAATACTTACTCCTATAACAACAAAAAACAATTAACATTTGTCAATACTTCTAATAAACTGTCCTCTATAAACTTCGTATAACCAAATAGAGTTTACTCCATTACAGTTCAATTCATTATATTGCGTCCACTCCAATGATTCCAATTCATCTAAGTCCACTCACAATACGTCATCAAATAATTCAATACAGTACAAGCTCATTACACAAATACACCAATATCTTCGAGTCTAATAAAGATATGGCAATCTATTAGTTGCGGTGCAGAGACAAACACGGAGAGATACGCAATTTGTCTCCTCTGGCGCAATAAATTGATTGTAAGCTCAGCAGGGCGCCTCAGCTTCTAACCGAGTTCATATTAATGTGGTTACCCTACACGACATTATAGGCTTAAGGTACGTTTATAGTATTAGGTAAAGTGGCTTTAGGACTACCGCACACGTGCTATGAAGTGGAACTGTTTAAGCCACGTTAAAGCCAAGTTGCAAAGAATATTGGGCCGTTCAAATCTCTGAATTAATAAACAGGTATACATTTATATCTCCACATTGGGATTGCGTGGTCTCGTGGTACCAGCGATGGCATGGACAAAACAAACACACGTCACAATGAAGCCGAGAACAAATGTTCATCTGTCACAAGAATGCACAGACTGCATGCATGACCGCCCTGGGTACCAAACTTGTGAGCATTCCACTCGATATTGTATTATAAAATATTAAAATGAGGTGGTATTCAAGTGACCATTATTTCAATTTATTATATAAAATGATTGTAAAAATATAGGAGTTGTTAACCTCAATTAAATTCAAGGTAGTCTCATTCTTTAATTCAACTCAACATTTTCACATATTTAATGTCACACTCCACAAACTACCCTAATTTATGAACATATTTTGAAACAATACGTCATTGTAAGTTATAAACGGCAAACAACCCGCTGCATTTTGCCGCAACTTCTGTCCATTTTGATCGTCGTACTGCCACACTATATAGCAGAGTGACGCGACAGGCGCCTATTGTGTGACACTGTGTGACAATTGTGACAATGACGGACGAGCGATGATTCCGTGATGTTAAGCGCAATCAGGACAATAAAAACGTTTTGTAAATGCATAAAACTTTATTTTACTGAAATCAATCTGGATTCACGTCATTTATTATATTTGCGCGTGTGTTAAATTTTATCCGCTTTTTTTATGTAAACGTGATACATCAACTTGATATGTGGTAGTCCTATTAGCTAAGCCAATGGTCTACTTACGCCAGTTAATGGCCTACTGGGCCCAGGTTTTTTTGGAATAGCATCGTCTACCATACTACTTCAGTGAGTATTTTAAAGTTGGTTTCTCGAACGGTTCTGGGTTCAAAACGTGCATGGTCGAATGATTTTCAAAATACTTACGTGCGTATTGAAAGTTAATTATGACTTATTTCGGTGAAGAAAAACATCGTAAGAAAATTGTGAATGTCTTCTTATATTATTAACTTCTGCTTTTGTTGCACCTACATGTTTTCAACATCACTAGGGTTGACTGGTAGAAAATTCCTTATGGCAATTAATCCGCCCATTGTAACTAATTTTGCAGTACAATAAAGGATAAACAAACAAAAAAATCTCGATGGTGTGAAGTCTACCAATCTATACTTGGCCAGCGTGGTGGACTATGGCCTATATGACTCACATGGTAAGAAATAATACAAGTTATGGGAACAGGTATGTATGGGTTGCAATAATGAATAATAATGAATTAAAAATATTACGAATATTACCTACCATATATGTACATGAAGCTCCCCTGTCTTCCTATCCCTAGCTCTTATTGTACACAAAATAACCTATCCATCAGGCGGGTTTGTGGTCAACCCCTAATTTATTAAATAAAAAAAACTGAAGTAGATTGTATGAAATAAAATATTCATTTAACGGTTACTTAAATCGCTCATTATTATAGATTTTGTTTACAGATTCTGCACTAAGCAGCTATATATGTGACTATTTAAAATACTTAATGTGTCATTTAGGCCACTAAGTTAATAAGTTATATATACATACGTTTTTGCCCAATTGATACCCGAAATAACAATAATAATTTTTGACGCGAATTCATCATCACCTCTTTAGTTTCTATAGATATCAAATTGCTTTCTGACTTTGTTACTACAAAATACTTATACAATACTAACCAAAATACTTTCAAGCGATGTAATAAAAGTAACAAAATAATAATAGTTCTTCAATTTTAAATATCGATATCAAGATTGAAGACAAACGAAATTCAATTCCTCGCAATCAAAAACTATTTTGAGTGACAAAAAACTGAGTGACATCTGAACAGTCACAACAGCGTGACCATTGTCCGGCTTGTGCGTTGAACCATAGCACGTGATTCGCACGACATCACTAGCCCCCGTATTCACCAAGAATACCATTAATGAAAGAAAAAAATTCTTACCATGCTTTCAAATGTGAAGAGTAACTGAAATCCATTCAAAAATATAATTGTGAAATATTTTTAGTACAATCGGTACATTCGAAATATCAATTGGGTTATTTCACATCAGAAAGTGTATGATGTGTTTTTCGTTAAATTCTACTGCCATCTGCAGTATTTGTTAGAGTTTGAAGTCAAGTATGAAATAATGAAACAGACAGTGTTGTACGTACAACGTACCACCTAAAACCATACCTATAAAAAAAAAACGCAAAAATTGGAAGCTTGAATTGCTTTCAAGTAGTTTTTTGATACTTGATATGAGTTGATATAAGAAGACTTGATATGACCAATTTTTTATGTATCCGTTGTGCGTCAAGTTAAGTTTATGAATACGGGGTAAATAACGCCGAATGTATGACAATGACAGACGGCAACACGAACGTTCACAGCGATGCATAAACTGTGCTGAATAGAATTCCTAACGTATGTCTAAACTCTATTTGGCTCTTAAGAGGCAGTACTATTGTTATCTATCAGAATTAGGTTGGTAACAAATATCCAAGCATTGTATTTATTAACAATACAACTTAAAGGGACTGCCTTGAATAGGCATAACATTTGTTTTGATTTAAAATAGTCATGCGTCAAAGTTAAATTCGATGCAAATAGCGAATTGTTAGAACATAGTTTTCTGTTTAAAACTGGGTCTGGTCTTGTGATAAATGAAACGATTCATTCGAGTCAAATAGACATTTGTGACTGACTTAAACAGTGGTCTTATTGTAAGTAAGAGATATAGCAATACATTAATGTTTAAGGTTCGATGCTTCACTATATGAGTCAGATAGGTTCCGATGTATAAGGGCCAAAGTGCAAAATCATAACTTTTCAACACAGGTTCCCGAAGTGTTCATTTAATATATTATTACATATTTTCTATATTTAACCAATGTATTGTATGTATGTCCTTAATTATTGTAAAAGGAAGTATTTAACATAAAAAGTGAAAATGCTGAAATTCTTTGCATTAGTCCTTATACGCAGGAGCATTTGATATCTGACGAGGAGTCTTGTAAAGTTAGAGCAAGTTACAAGTGTAAAGAGTTCACACAGTACTTTGTTAGGATTGTGTTCTGTTCTTATATTACACAAGTCGATGCTAAGGGATGACGCAAGTTAAGCAACAGTGAGGGTCGTCGGTCGGAGGATGGGTAACTGATAGTGGCAAATCTTCTTGGGCACCTCCGTGTTTTGGAAGGGAACCGACGGTCTAAGTTGTTATTAACCAGGTATTAAAACCCAGGTTATTTACGACCATCGGTCGAACTAAGTCTTACTGACGCACTCGGAGTTGTTACTAAGGAGAAATTTAAGTAACCATTAACCACTCTGAATACGGCAATTAGTTTAAATCCCTAAGTAGTACAGCTGCTCTATAATAGGGGGGAAGACGGCGTGGAAGGCTGTGGTCTCCTTCTGCGAGGCCGTAATGGTGAAGAAGGAGACCGCAGAGGAGGCACCGGTGTGTTCATATGAGATTCCGGAGCCTCCGCATATTCGTCGGACGGCTGTCCGGGGGGTTTTAGTAGGTAGAATAAAAAAAAAGTAAAGTAGTACAGCTGGTAACCAAAAAAAATATTTATTTAATTTTATCTCAATCTTTATTTCTTAAGAAATCAATGGTGAAAATCTAAAGATAGGTATATATTACTCATTATAGCCAAAAAAGGAAGTAGGCCTCTCGATAACATCGTCACACCTTTTATTTTGAAGGGTTATTATGAAGCGTTCAATCTTTTACCTTAGATAAGGCACAGCGGCCAATCTTGATTAATTATTAAAAGTAGCACAACCATTCTGTTTATAGTAACTGACAGTCTTCTGCTACCTTTTTAATTTAATTGATAATTATTTTTTATTGATAAGTATTGTAGTAAACCATGACGCAGTCAAGTTGGTAAGTGGACATTAGTCTGTAACTGATCTAAGATATAGCTCATCATTTTTGGCTGTCACAAATTAACGCATCGATTATTTTGCCTACAAGATTCTCCTTCTATTATAGTAAATGTATGCTGTGCTAGATGTAGCGTCTGAAAAAAACATCTATATAAGTATATATTAAATATATGTATATGTATGTTTAGCAGTTTTCTGATTACCATAGTACTAGCTCATGCTTAGTTTGGAGTCATATGGGGCCGTGCGTGAGTTATCCAAAGATATTTATTATTATTTATTAAAAGTACTTAGTTCTAGTGACTATACAATCCTTCTTTCGTTGTACTTCATCTAGAAGATTCTTCTTCTACTATACTTCTCCTAAAAAGCTTTCTTCTAGTGTACTTCACCTAGAAAATCTTTCTTTCTCTGTATATCACCTACGAGATCCATCTACTACTATTCTTCAAGGAGAAAATCTTTCTTCTAATGTGCTTCATATGGAAGATCTTTCTTCCCATGTGCTTCGCCTAAAAGATTCTTCTTTAACTCTACTTCACCTAGAACACCTCTCTTCTACTGTGCGTCGCCTAGAAGATCTTTCTTCTACTTACATCGACTCGAAGAAGAACCTTCAGCCACTGTACTTCAACTAGAGGACTTTCAGAACGACTTTATTCAATCCTTCTGAACTAAGTCTCACGATAAATAAGCGTTATTTTAGGGAGTTTTGAGCTGTAAAAGTCCTATAATGTAGTTTCATCTGAGTCGACAGATATTTAATTCATTTTACTTCACCGTGTGGCACACGACACCGCACAAACAGAATTTTTATATGAAACCGAATGCATCGTATCTATTGCGCTCTCATTTTTCGCGACTCGCAACTCAAAAAATTTACAGAGAGTACTAAGTGTCGCTGGCTCCGGTTCCATTCAAACAGAATTTATCAGCGTAAAGCAATTTCCTATAGGACAGGAATTCTTTCATTCACTTATTGCATTATACGTTCCGTTTATTCATTCCTTCATTCATTAGTCTTCGACATTTCGTTATGAAGCTCTTAAATTATGTGTTATTTTGGTATGGTTATTGTCACATTATTTATGGAATAAAACGTAGAATAATTATTAAACTGTTCTTGTGCTTTCATTAAATGAACGTTCAAAACTCAACGAGGTAATCTGCAAAGAGACAAATATAGTACCTTTGCTTCTATTCAAACTACTCATACCCAGAAACACACTTTATACCTGTTACAATAACCACATCGTTAGTTACCTAGTTTCCTTATGCAGCAGTTAATCATAAACACTAAGTTTCGTGTCGAAACATAGCCGTAAGTTGTGAACAAAAGGCATAAATTACTTGCACGAGTCAATGTCGTACAGCAGTCAGAATTAGTTTCGCGGTGGAAGTTAAACACGGGGGCGCTTTTCCATTTTCCGTGACAGTGGTGGTAAGTTACCGAATAATGTTAGATTTCCCTTGAGGTTGAAGCGGATTCATTGTGCGGTGTGAACGCCCCGTAACTAGTAGTGATTTGTTTGCTCGGCTTATGTCAACGTTGTCGTGGATTTTGGGCCGGCGTTTAGGAATTTTGGTGGATTTTTAAATCGATGTTTGTAAGGTAAAATTTACTCAACATTTAAGTACCACATTTTAAAGTTTAATCTTAAGTTGTAATATTTACTAAAAAAGTTCACCCCTTTAAAAATGTTTATATTTTCTTTACTTTTAAATTGCACATTAGTATTTTTTTTCCAAATATTTGAATTTTAGAAGACTAATTTCGAATTCAGTAAATAGATCGATTACAATCGAAACAAGCCATCGAGTTAAAATAGCTTCAATGCTGTATACATATCTACATACGTAATTATAATAATATAACTTTAGTTAATTTACGCGTCATATAGAATAGCGTATTTTGAGAATATATTTTGAGTCAACACATTTCTATATATACAAATATGTATGTTTATTTAACTACTTACACTGTACTGTAAAAGTTTGCTACTCAAACTGCTTCAAACCCCCATAAATATACAATAGGAAATTAATCCCATACATATTCCTTGAACATTTGCATTCACTATAAAATCATGCAGTACTGATAATTTCAAACCCACGCATAACGAAAAGTGCTAGAATTCGAACTCATATCATCTGGCAGGCCAATTTACTGAAACCAACGTTCACGCGAGTAATAAAGTGGCAACTATTTACAATTTGCAAATAAACTTCAACCGGTGGGCAAATAACTGCCATCGCCCATGCAAATGGCAATCACAAACCAGAATAATATATCAGAAGCCATTAAATCATAAATATTTCACAGATTATGCACGAAGCGATCTCATCACTCACGCACTGTCACCCGGAGCCGAACACGCCTAACCACTCCCGGGAGATATCATCTCCGGAGATATGTACGTATCTCTGACCATCCTTATGACTGAATGTCCTTTGGTTATAAATGATCGAGAATTTCTGATGAGAATTTTAAATTTACCGAGATAGCGGGGTTTTGAAGATTGCATAAACATTGTTTGTTTTATGTTCTTGTTAAAGTTACCAAAGTTAATAGGTTTTATATATCGTTTTAACAAATAGAACCACGCAATATCTTATTTAAAAAATTTACACTCGGCCGCGATTCGAAAACTATTTTTGACATACGAATACAATATTGACAACTTTGTATGGGAATCATTATTTTTGAATCGTGCTGAGCTACTGAGTCAAAGAACCCTAGTTGAAATGCGGTTACGTAGTATCATGTAATTTTAGATTCTTATAATAAGTAAGAACCAAGAGGCCGGTATACTGGTTGGTCTGTGTGTTTGTGACTGTTTTACTGTATCGATTTAACCTTGGGGTCCCAGTCAAAGTAAAATTACATTTTTCTTACTTCAGAAGAGCTAACAGTTCACGTTTCACACCGAATTTTAACAATATGATAATTATATAGCATTACAATTGGTTACTGATGTAAAAATTCGTAACCAATCCCACGGCAAAACTTAACGTCTGAAATGAAATGAAAATGAAATAAAAATTGTTTATTTCGTCGTAGGAGCCGAAAGCTCACTTAACGAAAGTTAAATTTTTACAATACAAAGTCCCTACATAAGTTATAAGTCTCGGTCACATGTAGAGTATTTTAATCGACTCACACATATAAAATACAATCGAATTAAACACTCCTTAATCTCTTTACAAATTCTCTGCTAAGGAGCCATTTAAGTACCCATTAAGTCATTAATGAGTCAAAGTCATCAGAGTGTAACAGTAAATCTCTAGTTGAAGTGAGGAGTGGAGTTATTAGCCGATACTATATGACTTTGATAATATATAATAATATAAGACTTTGACTGACTTAGTCTAAGTCAGTTTTGTCAGACTCAAAGTTTGACTAGGCAAACCAGAAACCGCATTTTCTTAACGTTTGACTATGTCCATATGACCACAAAAACTTTTCATATCAAATCAACAAACAATAAAATCATAAATACATTCACCAAATCAAGAAAGCCCTTATGAAGACGGTACAGAACTAACAGCTGTTCTCTGAATAAGGGAACGTATTCTTTATTTGCTCAAGGCGGATTGATGTTACATTCGTATGCAAAACAATCTTAACAGTTAACGAGATTCGCGGCCATTTGACAGGTTTATTAAATTGTATCACATATCCGAATGAGACTTGACAGAAGGTGTTACTGCTTGATCTTACTACAGACTATCGTTATACAAAATTGAGTCTTATTACGTGGTGTTAAAGATTATATCGAGTTGTGATATATAGCGGTTTTAATGCTTGTTGTATTTTTGTAACTCTAAGGAGTCGTACTTGATCCGAAATAAAAAGAAAAATGTTTTTGATGGCTCTACTGTACAGTTGGTAGTGATCGTGTCTGCGAAACAACGGGTCTCAGGTTTGATTTCCTGACGGGGTAGAAATTTGTGAGTTAGATAATTTTTTGTTTTCGGATTATAAGTGTTTTTTGTGTCAGCCATGCCAACCGAGACATAGAAAATCCTTTTGCTACTACTAGTACTGGGGTAAGAGTAAACAAGAGTTTATTTTTGGGTTACATAAGCGGGTCTAGTGGCTAGTGAACCTGACTGCTGGGCTGGAGATTCTGTATTTGATCTCCACCTAGGACAAAATTTTCTGTGATGCGCTGGAATTGTACTGTGTCTGAGTGTAATAAAAATAACTATAAAATGTTTATCAGTTATCAGATCACCACAGTACAAGCGAAAATGCTTAGTTTGGGATCTGATCTCTTCTGAAAGATATTATTTAGTATTTACGAATATGTACTTGGTTAATATATCCTACTAATATCAGAAATGGATTAAGATGAAACTTGGTACACAGGCTATATCTACGAAATTAACATACAGATTTTATCCCGATTTTAGTTCCTTTGAGATGGTTAAGCTACATACATACATACACATAGGTTACTTTCCACCGCTAGTGGGCCAAGCCGCGGGCTGAAACTAGTTAACAATAACACTCTTAATTTGGACCCAAAACACATCATAATATAGTACATAGTCGCATCTCAAATTCTCATCATTTTAAGTTAAGTTTACAAAACAACATAAATTGTTAGTTGTTGAGAAAACAACACCAATTCCGTTCGCTTGTTTCCCAAATATTGATAAAAACTACCATTCTTTGATTATATAAAATAAATGATATTATAAAACCAATAAAAACTATTACAATTTTATATACTCCG
>DWJZ01001580.1:0-22750 GCA_018249125.1 Asbolis capucinus
GGTACGCCATACAAAGGACGAGGCGAAGTGTGTCGTCCGTACCGGAGGGATATCCACGGTGTAAGGATGGATACCCGAAGTGCGTGGTGTCGTTCGATGTTAGATGGGGGTGAGGGGAATTAAGTCGTGTAATTCCTGCACACACTCTCGAAAATTTGACCGCTTTCGTTCTCCGGCGGGCAAAATGTCGAAGGTCCCGGTTGTTATCGTTAGATAGCAATCGTTAAGCCATGTCAGAGACCTTCGGACGGCATAAAAACTTCCGACCCTTAGGTTAGCCACTAAGCTCTTCACCATATTGAAGCAGGTCCGTGGAGTATGTTCCAGGCCTCCTAAGGAAGAGGAATGACCCGTGCTCAGTAGTGGGTCATTAATGTGTCCAATGAATCTTTACTTATAAGGACAAGAAAATTAAAGAATAAAATCGTAAAAATATGACACTACCCGCATTGGTAAAGTGCGTATGATTTATTTTCATCTACCCCATCTTCTGTGTTTTTTTTTGGCAAGTGCTCACCGCCGCCCTTGGACTTTGGGAACACCAGGAGCATCAACAATGCGTTGCTGGCCTAGGAGGAAACGACGAACCCGCTTCTTGAAGGTCCCTACGTCATAGCTGCCTGGGTAGATCCCCTCTTACAACTTGTCAAAACCCATTATACACAACAAACGTAGACCCCATTCATGTACCCCTGGGGGATCGCCTGAACTACTTTGAGAATCACTGCTTTCTGTAAGTACCCTATTTTAAATCATTAAAATTTAAAATTATGATTCGTGTTCAAGTCCCGGTCTAGGAAACTTCTCAACTCTATTTTCCGCCATAATTTTGTATGCGGACTCGTTTCCGCTCCTTTTGAGTGGGTATTTGAATTTTAAAATCGTTCCTGAGATATAGTCCCCAGAGCTCTAGCCATCTGTTACCTCTCTCTGACGTCACTGTCCAGCTGATCATATTCTATAATAGGAGATTTTTTCTGCAGAATACGTCAATATATTTATTTAACACTAGTATCAGCCTGAGACTTCGCCCGCGTGGTAGGTACGTTGATATTTTAGCCGTATTAAGCGGCTTAGTATAGAAACCCCAATGCTGGGCTCCCAGGGTGTCGTAAAAGGCGAATAGAAGTCAGCTGATTGATCAGCGGTAGGGATTAGCGGAAGAATAATTATATTTTTGTGAAGCTCGTCTGGCTGGCTACCATTCTCTTGCTTGAATCAGCCGTCAAACGATTCGTCGTGTTCCAGTCGTCATGAGAGCCAGTTCTTCTATTTTTCTTCCCGTCCTTCAGTTATCCTCGTTATCCCATTCCTATCCCATTCTTCTTCTGTGAGTGTGGGTGTATCTGGGATCCGTTGCTGTCGTTATTGATCCCGGTTGCATTAGCAATGTACTGCTCCCGTTGTTTGTATTTCCTGCCTGCGTATACGGGTCAATACTTCCTTCCTGGTACACATAAGCAACACCCCAGTCTGATGTTCTTAATGTCCATGGACGTCGGTGATCACTTATCATCAGGTGACCGTTCTGCTCATTTGCCTGCATGATAAGCAGGCATAAAAAAGTGTAATTTGTATGGCAGAACAACCTTTTTGGCCAGCTAGTTAGATCAATATGCGGACAACACAGTAATACAATAATTACACGACACTTCTATAACTACGGGTAGACGCCACGTCCTTAGACAAGTGCGCACTTGTAAAGCACCACATCATTCTATACCGGTATCGACTTAAACAAAATTATTCGCATTTTGATTCGATGTAGTACTCGTATTCGTAAATATCGATAATTTAAACGCTCCACTTACGCAACTTACGCCTCGGTTGTCGCAAATAACAGAATCAAAATGTATTTAAAGTGACTGTACCCGGCGCGCGTTGCTAGATATCAAGTCAACCTTGTATCAGATCGATATAATTTTAATACCAAAACATTTTCCAAAGAATCCTGAAGAAAGTTGCTACCATTTCAAATTCTATTAAGGACAAACAAATATTGTATTTTATGAATATTGATTAGCTAAGTGCGGTTCGGATCAGAATACTCTGGGTTCCGTACCGTCACTACATTTAGACATTCCACCAAACGTCGCGTTTTGAGTCTTCTTTCCCTATTGGACTGGAATAAGTTGTCCGTGTCGGTGTCCCCATTCAATTACAACGTAAATGTCTTCAAGTCAAGAATGAATAGGCTTTTTGTAAAAAATGTTAATATTCTAGGGATTAGTTTTTCAGTTTCGAAATCTTGTGAATATGGATAGATGAAGAAAATTTTGGATGTTTGTTACACCTTTACGCAAAAACTACTAAACAGATATGAATGAAAATTGACACAGAAATAGATTGTAGTCTGAAATAACACATAGTCTACTTTTTAATAAATTACAACGCGGGTAAAGTAGCGGGTGGGCCCTAGTGCATAAAAATCAAGAGGAACGAATATGTTGTCAGGGGGAAGGATAGCATTGTTAATATTATAGTTGGCAGTTCGCTCCTGACACAATCCTCGCCCGGGAGACGGTTTGCTGAGTTGCTGTCCAGACAAATGCTCAGGTATTAACTTTGCAATTTATTGCTCCTGGGACTGAGAGGGAATGGCTCGCAAACTGTCTCTCATAGCGGAATAGTTGCTATTTTCATCTAGGACACTGTTTCCCAAACTTGTTAGTTTCTTTCACTATTTCTTCTCCTCAATATAGAATCTTTCCGAAACGGTGGTAGGTATTTTGCCTTAGTTTCTTTCGCGTTTCTTCACGTCAAAATTGACGTTTATAAGTGTATTAATATCTCCGTGAATAAATGAAGTTTGACTTTGATTTTGGTATGTGGATCCCTAAGGTCAATGGGAGACTCGAAGGGGTCTACGTTGTTGAAGGGGGTCCACAAATTATGGGGGTATACGAAAGTGCGTCTGGTTATCGATAGTCCTACGAATATATTAAATGCAAAAGTTTGAGAGGATGGATAGATGGGTGACTGTTTCTTACCCCTTCACGCGAAAACTGATGAACGGATCAGATTGAAATTTGGCACAGAGATAAATTACAGTCAGTATAACACAAGGCCAATTTTAGTAACGTACCCACCACGCAGGCGAACCGCGGGCGGAAATAAGTGAAGAATAAACATGTTGATTTGGTTTTGACATATCAATGTAAATATGGTTGTTATTTTTTGATGTTTTAAAACGGTTTTCGAGTGTTGTGAATCTGGTAGAAACATTGGCTTTTAACTTCTGGAATGAGGCCACATATGTTTGGGCCAATGTATCCCATGTTATATCCCACACCAGACAGCGGCCCAATCTCCACCGTACTAAAGTTGCCTCGTCAGGTTTCCTGCCATTGTTCCTACACATACCACATGGTTCTAATGTGGCCGGTACAGAGACTGTGGCAAAAGCCTGACAAAACATTAATTGTACCGTGGCGATACAGGCGACTAGCACTTCTAGAGCTGGATAGGTCATGTCGACCCAATTGATCCACGATTTGCCCACAAATACAAATATGAGCTTCACTCTGGCACCCAGACGAAAACAAATTGAAATGCGGTTTTAAGGTATCTTAATAAGAATGTATGAATGTGTGTATGTAATCTTCGGACTTTTATTAAGTGAGCACGATGTTCTTATGATGAAATAAAACATTTAACTTTGATAGAAGGGAGTCTACCGAGAACCAAAAGTTTGGGAGCCTCTGGTCTTGAATTCTCTAGAACTATTGCAACGTTAGAAATGGATTTTGTGTAATGTTAAATTGAAGGATTTTGGAAATTTATTTCAGTGTAATGGGATATTGCAGTAGGTATTGATTTATCAAAGTTACTGCAATGTCAAAGTCAAAAATAATTTAATTCAATACACTCAAATTGAATACATTTATGGCCGTCAGTTTCTTGGAATCGACCAGCAATCGGAAAGGTGCCATAATAAAGGGGAGAAGAATCGGCGAAAGAAACTCCTTGGCACATATTTTGAAAATAATGCCAGTAATTACAAACATTTAGAATCAAGCTTGAATGGAACTTGTTGCGGATGTTAATTATGTCCAGGCATCCTTGTCGTTAATATATTCAAAATGTTCTCTCTTTTTCCATAATAACGATGATACTGACAGGGAGGTGTGAGCAATGTGCTGGGAAACGGTAATTTGATGGACTTTTAATAATTACCATAAACACAGCCCAATATTTTTATTAAAATTCTGTAGCATATCGAAGAAAAAAATTCTGAACATAGGATTCGTGGGCACAGCTGGTTCAAAATATTTAAATTTATGGAGAATGTATATAAATATGTGTTATAGTATATTTTTAAAAATATACAATATATTTATGTTAATCAGTTTTTTCATCACCATAGCACAAGTTAACGCTTAGTTTGGGGCCAGATGGCCGTGTGTGAGTTGTCCAAATACATTTATTTACCACGTACAATGCACCACGTATGTAATACACCTTCTTCACTCTCAATACGTCAAGTGACAGGTTTTAGTCGTAACATTATTGGTAGTAAGTACGCCTCAGTCATAGAGGCGACACGTAAAGTATTTCTGTTGGAAATGGAGGAGCCTTGTAAGTGGAATGGGAGGAAAAGTTGCTTCGCTTTCAAATTCCTCGTGGATATTGTGAGTTCGAAACTTTTTGCGAAATGGAGTCGACATGTTTACTTGCGAAAATATTATATACTAAAAATTGCCCTTGCTTTACTTCGGAAGAATCAGTTATCAGACAAAAGTAGTTATTGTGACATAGCTGTAACAGTTAGTCATATGTTGTCATGGACTTATTTGTAGATATTGATGTATATATAAAACTGTCGTACATCACTTTGCTCTATTGTCAACAGTTTCCGCAGTGTACGCGAATAAACTTAGATTTTTATATATAGCCTATGTTCATCAGGAATATTGTAGGACATCAAGGGTGAATTTTTGTTTAAATCGGCCTAGCAAATAAAACAAACAGTTAGGGCCTAACTTTTTAGAGCAACTCATAGGATTTTCGCCCTCATACAGAAAGCAATAAGGGCACATGGTACAATACAATAAAAGTTTTCCAAAAAATATATATCATTTACATTATGCAGTGCTACGAGTACTCACGATATAAGTTTTTCTAAACATATATAAAAAAACCATACTCGTACATCAAAAAATAAAAAAAACTTATATTGTTAGTACCCGTAACACAGTACAATGTATATAGTCAACGATGAAAGTGATGAGTTTAAAATCATAAACAATAATAATTCTTTTCTTTTTCAATTATCACAGAAAAGTTTGTTCAGGGTGGGGATCAAACCCAGGACCTCCGGCCTAGCAGGTTCATTACCACTAGACCCACGGGCCCGTAAATGTGCATTCTGAGGTCATTGGGGCTACTAATTCCTAATACAAGGATGCGAGTTGTTCATCATACCGATTTTTGCCTTGTTTTATCCAATGTGGCGTTCATAGCCCGGCTTGTTGTTGTTAAAATTGTTGTTGTTGTTCATAGCATAGCTTGTTTCGATTGTAAGCGGTGGAAAGAATTCTTGGGTGACCGCTAGTGGCAAAAATTTCTTGAGAGCTTCTGTGCTTCAAAGGGCACGTAAGCCGACGGTTCCAGTTGTTTTCGTTAGATAGCAATAGTTGTAGGAGGCCTTGTTAAGGCCTTCGTGTAGCATAATTACTTCTGACATTTCTGTTCGCCACTAACCCCTCCACCAATCCACATTGGAGCTGCGTGGTGGAGTATGTTCTAGACCTCCTCAGTATAAGGAGAGACCTGTGCTAATATTATCCATATTACTGGGCCATCGATGGGTTGAAGCTTTCCTATTTCGACCAGGTTCGATTTGAACCTCATAACAAAGAATTGATGTTATAGTTCGTAATGTCCGTAGCCAACACGACAAAAATCGTGATATCGGGCATCAAAGGAAAGTTTTCCGAGTAATGTTACGTAACAGACTAACAGCTGAAGACGCGGGACTGAAGTCGCACAAATACGACATTCGATATCGATGTAATATTCCGATCAGCAATACGTGAAACCACTATTCGATTCTAGTCAATCCGACCGAGTAGAATTTATTGTTTTTCGCTCGCATCTTGATAACGGTAATAGCATCATGCATAATGGGCGTATCCAGGCTGACCCAGGGCAACCAGGGGCAAGCTTATTAAGAAAGTTTAACAGAGTTGAGTGCCGTCACTTTCTGGAAAATTATAGATACTAGAGATAGAAACTACAGAGCCGAATTGAAATACTCTTTTACCATTAGATTCATACGTTATCATTGTTGAACATAGGCTATAAAATATGTACAAAAACGTTAGGGGTTTGTACGAAATCTTCGATAATGGAAGCCAACGTGTGAAAAATATACCAAAATATTCCTTATATCGCCTACGTTGCGGAAACTACTGACTACAGAGTAAAGTGATGTTCTACAGTTTTATAGAGGACATCTGTATCTATAAATAGGTCCTCGATACCATATGTCTATTTCAGTTATGTCACAATAACTACTATTCATGTTAACACATTCCAAAGCAAGTTAAGGGCAGTTATACATAACATTATATTATCCTGAAAGTAATAATAATTGTGTTAAAGTTCATTTAATTTGAGAATTTAACTTTTTCTGACACAAACTCAACAAGGTCTTTGCTAGTTTATTAACTTTTCCATTCCTTTTATTATACTTCAGTTCTCTTCTTTGTTATCTATTCTTCACAGAGAAACTCAATCATTAATCAGTACAATAGACTATGCGCTGAAACTTGTATAAAGCAAACGCTGTTTGGATTCTTAAGTTAATTTAAGTAAAATTGTTGTGAGAGGATTTCTAATTAATGTTTAAATAACGAACAGGGTGTATGGACAAGAGATGGACCGTACACGATTTTGTATATTATTAGTTAATTGTAACCCACTACTGGGCTTGGGTGTCCTCTGACAATGAGGGGTACAGCCCATACTTCACCACGCTGCTCCAATGCGGTTTGTTGAAGAGGTTAGTGGCCAACCCAAGTCAGTTACAAACAGTTCGCAAAGGCCTCTGTACTGGATGGATATTACTGGGTACCCCGCTCTTACACCCGTTGAACATAACAGAGGTACAATTTGAAATGAGGTATATCAATACGATTTGATTTTAAAGTGTGTGTGTATTGTATGCATAGGTGGTGTTTGTATGTGCGTGTATGAGTAAGTACTCTTAATAATATAATGTTCTGTTTGTTTATAATTAGACAAAACATAATTCATAATTTAAAAAACTTAGAAGATATTGTGTTATAATTAATTTCATTTTTTTGTAAGTTAGACTGTAAATGTTAAATTTCTGATAACACATGTAGGTTACTTATCAACACACGATGGCGGTGGAAGCCGCGGGCAAAAAATAGTTTATATTAGTAATTATGTACAATATTTTTTCTGTATCTCATATCAATTTAATATAATTTGAAACCCCTCACAGACGGTATAGTCGGCTTACAATAATACCAGATACGATTTAGAACTGTTATTTAATTAATCTTTTTTGTTACGTTGAAGGCAAGGAATTTTCAATTTGTTGCAGAATTTGATAGAGAATACAAAAACTTTTAATTGTCTGTTTGTAACTGACGTTTTCAGTCCCATTTCGGGTTGTCTAATCGCATTTGAAGGGCTTTCTAGCATACTTGGTTATTTATTTATACAAGTGAATAAATTTTAAGTATTTCAAATTTTGTAATTGTATTTCAAAGTTTGCAGTGTCTGTCAGTTATATTAAAATAACTGTTTTTCGACAAATGCTAAACGTATACTAAAATATTTTTTTTTCTTATTTCTGCCTGTCTGTTTGTTGTGGTTAATATTTGGATGTTTGTTTATTTATTTATTTTAAATGCACCAACAAAGTATACCCTTAAACATACATTAAATAAATAAATATAAATAAATATGTATATTGGGACAACTCACACACGGCCATCTTATCCCAAACTAACCGTTAGCTTGTGCTATTGTGACCAGATAACTGATAAACAAACGTATATACTTTTAAATAATACTTAAATAGATATTTCTATTAAACGTCCAGACGCACAGAACAAACATTCCTGCTCATTACAGAAAAGTTTGACCTGGGCAGGAATCGAACCCACGACCTCCGGTGTACTAGTCAGGTTCACTAACCACTACACCAAGCGGCCTGTCAAATAAAATACAGCCAAATCATAATTTTAAGTTTAGTGCTACTTCAATTATAGGTGCATATAATATGCATAGTTGTTAATCTTATTTGATCGAATTACAATTACAATTACAATTTCAGTTACAATAAATTTAATTTTAAAAATATTAGACCGATTTTGACGGGTCTTTCGCTAGCAGAGAGCTGATGTACTAAGGAGTAACTTAGACTAAATTTCTTTGATCCTAGAATTATGAAATATAAGTAATCGTAAAATCTGCGAACCGAAAAATGATACATCTACTATAAAGCGGGGAGTATCCGATTCGATTCCCGGTGTAGAATGTATGTGACAGATGACTCTTTGTTCTCCGGTCATGGGTTTTATCTGTGACCCGCCCGCAGTCGCAGGCAATCTTAGGGCGTAGATATGATTTCATAAGCATGTTAAAAAAATGTAATTAAACACATGTTGATTATATCAGGTCGGCTGTCCAGTATGGTACAGTAGGGAACATTTTTTTATAAAATTCCTTATATTTACCTAAATACAAAAATACAATGTCACATACTCACAGAAAAGCCGATATATTTAAGTATCAATATTTAGAAAGTGCACCATTTGCTCCATCGTGAATGCTTTAAAACCTCACTAAGAAAATTGAATAATCCTGTGAATCTCTGGACATGCCTATTTTATGTTTTTGCGCTCTCACGTAATGTTTAATTTTGAGCCCTTACTAGGTTTTGAAATGGACCGCCGAAACGACTTAGCAATTTACTACAAAAAATCCACGAAATTTTTACTTAAAAAAAAATCACACACACAAGAACTGTTCGTATTAAAATGCTTATTATATAACTTCATGATAGGTTATGATACATTTTGTTCAACTCGCAGTTCCAGTAAAGTTGTTTGCTGTAACTATTAGTTGCGGGCTCAGTATTTGTATTGTTTAGCCAGTAATGCGTTTTCACACTTGTAAGTAAACATGGAACCAGCTACCTGAATCTAAACTGTTTTAAGTTTTTTATTTTTTACTAAATACCGACAGCCCGGTAGTTATGTTTTAGTTAGCAAACGCCTGAATTCTTAATCAAGTTCTTTTTTCAAATTTAAAAATTTTGAACAGAATTCCAATAATTTACTTGGCTGTGTAGTGGTTTATTAACCACTACACAGCCAAGTTTATGAACTAGACTGGTTAAGCCAAAGGTCGTGGGTTCGATTCCAACCTAGAACACTTTCTTCTGTAAATAACAGAAATGTTTATTCTGTTTGTGGGTGTAAAAAAATATATCTATATGTGTGCGTATGTGTTTCAAAACAAACATGTATGTTTATGATTTATCTCATCACCATAGTAGGTAACGCTTCATTTGGGATCAGATTGCCGTGTGACTTGTCCCAAGATAATTATTATAAAGCTCGCAATGTTTGTTAGTGGTTTGGTCGGTTCAAATGCTTTAACTTAATTAGTATCACTTCTGCTTCCAATACCTACTCTACAGAGCTGAAATTTTCCAAATTGCTTCTGTTGCGATGACAATACATGTTTTTGTAAGCATCTTCATATTGCAATCAGAATTGGTTTCAAACAGAACGTTCCCATCTCAGTCCCAATCCAGTTAACTTTGCCAATATAACAAATATTAATTAATGATTTTTAACGATTTTTTTTTGTATTATATCTGCATTTAAACATTCTGTTTTATCTATATTTTTAAAGAGGATTTAGTTCATAGTACGCCACCCTTGAAGGTCTTATATTTTATAATTATTATTATATTATGTTACTGTTATTATTATTATCACTTTTATTGTTATTATTATTATCACTTTCTATATATTTAAAATATAATTGGATTATAATTGTATTTAAACGATATATATATATATAATTGTATTTAAATGAGATATTTATTTATAGTACTATTTTTGACTGAACTGTTATGTTTAAAAGTGTTCTTAAATAAATGAGTGTGTTTTCTAAAATAATCTTTTTTGTAATCGTGTGGGCAGGGTCGTCGACCGCGGAGGCTGGCAACATAGCGGACCCTGCAGAGCTATGCCCGGGCGCACCGTCCTATCACTGCCCTATACATCTTAACTTTCTTCTACTCACATAACGTCTAATCATTGTTTGCATAAGGTTTTTACGTTCACGTTGATTAGTAAACCGAATCGTTTATGTGATGTATCGATTGATGTTGAATAGGGTCTCAATGTTCCAGGTGTATGCCAGCTAAGATGGAATCAGCTGTTTATTGAACGTGCTCCTTTACAAGTGTACGTAATTTCGAAAACAATGATGGTTGATTTTTGTAAACACATCACAAACAAATTGCAAACGCATGTAGAATAAAATTTATTTACCTATAATAACTAAATTGAAACCAGGAACCCAAAATATTGAGGAAAGAATGAACCTACGAGTGTAACTCAGTACTTTAGTTTTCGGACAACAAATGGTTCTTTTCATTTACCTGAAGCAGGAAAGCTAAAAAAGAGTCTCTTAAGTGTCATATGAATCAAGCGAAAAAAATAAAAAGTCAAAGACTAATGTATTATCTGTTATCGTTCGCGCCAAAAGCTAATTAAAATATATGAAAATGACGTTTATTGCGAATAAACGGGCGCCATATTTATACACCAACTATCATTCTCATATATTTTTGAACTAGCTTTTGACGTGAAGCCTAACAGAAAAGGCATTTATTTCAAATTCCATATTAAAAACAGCAAAAGTACCGAGGGCCAAAAAAATTGAATGAAAATAATCTTACGGATACGGGTAACTGCCGTGAATATGTAGTGATGTTTAAAAGTTACCTATTGCACAACCGGAGGGACCTCGTAACGGTACTTTATGACCACAGTAAGCCACAGTACTATTTTCCGGGGTCGTAAAGAAAGTCATAAAAGGCCAAAAATCCTCAGTTTGACTGCCCTCGACCCCTTGCTACCTTGTAACAAAGTTTTACACCCAGAAAAAGTCGTAAGCTCTAAGATTTAGGATAGGAAACTATACATAGAGCCACCTTGCCAATCTTATACATATTTATCGTATTTTTTACGTTTGTATGCTAAAACATTGGATCGTTACTCAACTTTTCACCTTGTATGATTTTTTCACACCATCGTCATAATTATACATTTCTATCTTTTCAGCCATAATACTTATTACATATCTATTATTAATTATATTGAAATAGATCTTAATCTCGACTAATTAATATGGATATTCTAGTTCTAACAATGCTCTTAGATTTTATAAATAAAATTAATAACGGTATACCT
The DNA here is from genome assembly GCA_018249125.1 of Asbolis capucinus. Taxonomy (NCBI): domain Eukaryota; kingdom Metazoa; phylum Arthropoda; class Insecta; order Lepidoptera; family Hesperiidae; genus Asbolis; species Asbolis capucinus. The sequence goes on from DWJZ01001580.1 coordinate 11,475, forward strand.
TAGTGAACATTCCAGACATACCTAAAACATTATTGTAAATCTCGATAGTAATTATTACTAATTACTTTTAGCTATCATGTTGTACGGTAAACGGTACAAGTTGAACTTCCGGTATAAGTTGAACTTGGTTCATTTGTGTTCCGAAACCGCATTTTCTTTGCTACATTCTCAGTTATAGTGTTTTTCTTTTATTATAATATTAAGTATGAATGTAGGTAAAGTTTATCAATCACCTCAACACAACACACGCACAACTTTTTTAATGAAAGAACTACCTCGATGCGTGCGTGCCGCCGCCGCGCCGCGCCGGCCGCCGTACGATCCCGCGCTCGCCCCTTCCCTTCTTCCATTCCAACATCCATCAGATCAGTCAGGTTCAGTCACTTGACGGTGCGCGCGAGGGACGGTTGTACGCGCACTACTCGCCAATCACGACCGACATTCACGCGGGCAACTGGGTCACGGGGTCTGTACGTGTATTGACAATATAAACTTATTTGTTTAGTGCTGTGAATGGTTAAAGTGGCAGTGCTCTCGCATCGTGATCAGTGGAATAACAAACCAGCGGCCCTTTTGAAGTGTGATGCGTGCGTGAGCGCAGCGCATGACGTGCTACGAAACGCTGAGAGCTTCGGCACCCGCCGCGGACGCTCCCATGGCGCACCACTTCGTTAAGTGGTGGCGCAACAAGTTCAGAAATGGATATAAAAAATTTAGCAGTGAGTATCCCCATATACACTAATTTTGTTTTATTGACTATAAAATGTATTTTACGATACCACCAGACAACAACAAACAGCATTCCAGCCGATGTTGTGTTCTCGGTCAACTAACCTAGGTATTTTTAAATTTGGTGTTGTATGTATTTAGTTGTTTACTAATTTTATCTTGGCCTTTGCCAAGGACGTAACGCTTTTATACATAAACAACATACCTCCGTACTTTAAACACCATGAGTCAGCATATTACCATGATACATACCAACAAAATTACTATAAGGTAGATAATTTCATTCAACAAATGAGATTATGTAGGTGTACTTTACTTACCTGCAATTATAAAGTATTCGAGTACTAAGTATTTTGAGAATAATTTATTGAAAATTAAGGAACTCGGTAGCAACAATTCATCTAGCAACTAAGCTCGCAGATTCATGTAATATGGCACAATTTTCATAATATACTAAGCTAATACTCTTTATTCTACCATGTACTTATACCTATCTATACAAGAATGAGTTTTACATAAGCTTAAGCGTACGTGCCTAATTAATAATGGTTTAAGAAAACCTTTATTTTATTAATTTTTTTAGCTACTCAAATATACATTACCTTTCATGGTTTAATAAATACTGAATATTATACTAAACTAATTACGTTATGCACTAATATGTACTTATTAAACTAAAACAAAGTGCTATATAACATAAAGTGAATATTAAAGAGTGTAAACAATAAGAAAACGACATAAAACAACATAAATTTGTAAACATAGTATACATAAACAGTGTATACATTACAAATTACAGTTTCAAGCTGAGATAAGCAACAAAATCATAATAATTCAACGAAATCTGTATCCAAATAAACCAATTTAATTTTATGGTTTCGTTTCAAACAGAGAACTTGGCTGTTAATAAAATTACTTACATCAAAAATATTGAAACATCCGTTCTTAAAACGAACCACCGAATACTGCTTCAAAGTGGACTGAGATCCCTTTGATCTTGGTCTATTTAGTTACGAAATGTGCGTTGAACACTTCAATTATAAAACGATACCAACTTTTTTCGTTTCAACTTACTAGTACACACGTCAAACTGAGAATGTGTTGTTTAGTGTTGTACGAGTCACATGGCGGTTCAAACTGATTTCATTCATATTTCGTTAGACATAAAGTCCAAATGTCGTGTTTTTGTGAAATCACTTTTAATATACATAGTATAGTTTAGACGCAAACCCAGTCGCGGCGCTCATTTGATTAACTTCAAAGAGAAAAGTTGAAAGCGCGTTGCCGAACCGGAGACAATGATACCTTTTATTTGACATCAAAGAATTCACCGCCCCTCCGTTTAGTTCTCTTTTTACACAACATATTCGGTATGCATAATGGATATTGTGTATGGCATCCCAACTTATAAACGATAAACATGAATTTTATGGACAAAAACATACCTATTTATGGATTAAAGAATCTGGATAGGTAATGACTTGGTTTATTTACTTGTATTTTGGTATTGGTAACGTTGATAACATCAATAACAACGAACTGTCTTAGTAATAACAATATAAGGTACTCTTGGAACGTGCACAGCGAAAATTTTATTTTTTTGTTAGCCTGACCATTCGAGATTGTTTAATATTAAACTGTGTTCAATAATTTTACACATACAATATTATAAATGTGAAAGTTTGTGAGGATGGATGGATGTTTTTTTACATCTTTACGCACTTACCACGCCGGTGGAATCTAGTTAATTAAAAGATTCGTATTGCTTTGAGATACTTTTGATAAAAACTGTTAAAGAAACTATTTTATAGTTTAGGGCACGTATTTTAAAGTGTAGTGTACCTATTGATTAAATTTGCATAAATATTATTAGGGTCCGCACGCGATTTTGTCCGCGTTGCACGGTAATAAAAATTTGCCTAGGTGTTATTCCGGAGTATAATTATATATCTGTGCCAAATTTCAATCAGTCCCGTTCAGTAGTTTTCGCGTGAACTAGTAACAGACATCCATGCATCTATTGTCACAAACTTTGCATTTATAATATTGGTGAGAAAGGAATATTATTTTTCGTTTGGCACCAATATGTCCAACGCTCATAGGTGATTATAATACTCATTAATCATCATTTCCTTATCATTTTAATACATTAGCGGGCGACTTGATGGGATTAAAATAATAATCCTAAAGAATTAAAAAACTGATAACTGTTATAAGCAATTAGGTCTTTTGAGTTTCGGATTTCGAACTTGAATCATCACAAGATTGCTAGATTTGCAATTTTTTTTTAATAGACAATACTAGAGTTTACAGTAGATAATGTCCTACTATAATTGTAGGTTAGGGAAAAGATTCACTTTGAAGTTAACGTTTAACTTCTAAAACATTAATAATAAATATACTAGTTGTTATTTACATATTTTTATGTATCAAAATAATGTAATACGTTGTAATTCATTGATTGCAACGATAACAGTGTTGCTGTTTTTAGTTAGTATTTTGCCTCTTTACAATTTTAATTATAAAGGGCTTAAGAAACATATCCTGCGAGTACTAGCTCCTGACACCTAGATTACTCATATCCCCTTTTTATGATTCTTACTTCTCAATCTGTTTATAAAAATATTTATTTTAGCGAAATCTCCGCTACTGGTACCTACTCATGCACTATGCATATTGGTATGCATTCTTTATCTGCCTAGCCAGCTTCCACTCTCCTTATTAAATTAGATACCAAATGTTATCAACCGCTACGATATCCAACAGGAGAGTTAATTCGTTAACTAGTATGAATGAGATAAGAACTTGTACACACGGACGGCACGTTGTCGATGACAGTCGTCGACATATAACAACGTCCGCCATTTTGTCAATGAACTGCAAATGGTAAAGGAGTGTACGAGCTTTGCTGATTTATAAAATGAGTTCAGTAACGATATTTATTGCATATTTTGGCCGTAAAAAAAATATCCCTCTACTTTTACTCGGAGCAAATTCGAGTACAGTATTACAAATTGCAAAAATACAGTATCGAAAAGTAAAATGAAAAATACAGCAAACGTACAGTAACGATAAAAAAACAACACAGATGCCATTGTGTAAAATATCCATCATGATATCGGTTAATATTTCTTAGTGTTATTGTATTTCATTCTCGATGGCGTCAACTGAGTAACAGGAATTACAGTATTTCTTCTTTAGAATCTGTTTTGCATCTGGATAATTGATCCAATACTATAAGCGTAAACGATAGCTATAGCAGATATTGTGTAGTTCAAATGCCGCCGAGATGTCGACGGCTGCCGTCGACAACGCGCCATCCGTGTGTAAGAGCCCTAAGTCCCGTATCTATAGTCGGTTATACTCATCCATACAATTCTTGTAAACAATTTTTTTGGCAAAATACTTTAGAAGTTGACTAACACTCGCGTCCTGAACATCGGAAAGTTATAACGGCCCAAAACATTAGTGTGTTAAACACATAGACGTTATAATTAGTTTTTAATAGTGATACTACGTAATCATAGAGTTAAACATTAAATGCGACGTTTTTATAACTGAACCGTGACGTAATCTACTGGTTTGTTTACAGGTTTTGTACAGATGAGAAAAACCTGACTATACGCCTCTCGAAGTACTAGAAATAAATCAATTTCGATAAATAATATCGCTTATAATTGTTTACTAATATTTGATGTAAGTGTTACCGAATACAGTAAGAAAATAATATCAATTGCGAATTATAGGCGCCGTTTTTATTCTTTTTTTCATACCATCAAAATAAATAAATTTTAAAAGGTGATTACGATTAAACATACAGATTTATTGTCTATATTGACTATTAGCTAAGTACGTAATAAGTGAAATGAATAGACATGTGGAAAAAAACAATAAAGACGAAAACTGGGTTTTTTAACGCGGTCATAGTGCATTTATATAATTTTTAATTTATGTTCACGTTACGAAACGATAGTTTATTTAAACACTAAAAAGTTCTATCAACTATTTAAGTCAGTAAACCTTTAATTTCTTATAAGTTACGTAACATTTAAAAGAAATAATTGGTTAGAAGTAGACCTAATTATATTTTGGTATGGTCTAGTGGTCGGTCTCTCAGACGGGAGGTCCCGTGTTCAAGCCCTGCTGCAGGTATCTCTAATTTTTAACGTGATGTGTTCAGAAGTTGTTTATCCATTGCTACGGTGAAGGAAAACATCGTGAGGAAATCTGAATGCTTGAGAGTTCTCAATAAACTTCCGAAAGGTGTGAGAACATTATGAGAGGAGACACGCCGCCCTATTAGCTAAACTTTGCAAATAACGAGCAGACAACAAACGATCAGCAACAATAGCACTATCAAAAACGATCTTCATATTGCATACGCGATCGCTTGCTCAACGTTCGCTGATTAATACTGTACACTTTTTACTACGACACTAGCACCAATAACTATTAAGTTGATAACTGATACATATTACGAATTTGCGATCTATGAGCAATTATCGCCAAATTTTCGTAATCGCTTTCTGTTTGCAAGTTACGTAATAAACCCGCCGAGTCCAGTAATGCGACGGTTAAGGCCCCTGACCTAGGTTACATATATCGTGTGTAATACTGGGTGCATTAGTAAATATTATGGTTGAACCTTTATCGATTACTATCGTATTCGGACCAAACAAAATATTATGTACAAAATGATATCAATATTTAAGTATGTCACGTGGTTTCAATGCCTTGTGGTTTGAGATAGCGCATTCGAAAGAAGAAGTAAGTTCAGAGCTAGGGTACTTTTTATGTGATAAGCATGCAAACGTGCACACGAGAGTACAGTTACAGAGTTCGATTTTTTGAGGAACTACTGGGTCGAATTGAAAAAAAATTTACCATTAGATTTCTACGTTCCTGATGTACTTAGGCGATGGAATATTTTCAAAAACGTCAGGGGTCCGTATGAAAACTTCGATATACTCGTGTCAAAAGAAATCTAAAAAACCTTATATCGCGTACGCTGCGGAATTTATTGGCAATAGAGCAAACTGATGTACAAGTTTTATAGAGAACATCAATATCAACAAACAAATGAGTCCGCGATGTCTGTTACAGTTCTGTCACAATAACTACTTTTTCCTGGTAACTGGTTCTTCCGAAACGAATCGAGAGTAGTTTCTAGTATCTACTAATTACATTCGAGTACGACTATGGATAATGTTACGTTTACGTAAATTTTTAATATAACCTTTTGAATGATTGATTTAAATATTAAATGAGTCATTTGACTTTTAATTACGTAAATTAGAACTGTCTCTTAAATCATGTGCTATAATTGTTTTACAACACATAATTAAATATTTAATATGTATAATCTTCTTAATATATTTTGCTCATTTCCTACATTAACACTTTTCTACGTAATACATAAGATAGAGCTAATCCGATTGGAATTATCTGATGTGAACTGATTTAGTTGGGTGATTGATGAGGCAGGGATTCAAGTCGTGGTTTCCTTCGGTCATGACGAAATCAAATAAATTATCTGTGTCCGCTTCGTTCTTCACATTACTACATATTTTGAGACCATCTTGGGTTTAGGTTAATATTAGAAACTTAATTTATATTATAATTTAATTTATATTATATTATAATTTAATTAATATTAATTAGACAGTGACCTTAATAGTTTTAATGTTAGACGCTCCGGACTTTTGTTTCAAATCCTACGCGCACCTTTCCAAAGTTATATACGTTTTAGAAATTAACTAGCTTCCGCGTGTGGCTTTGCCCACGCGCAAGGAACGTTAATAAAAAGTCTTTGTGTTATTCCAGACTATTTATAATCTATCTCTCTGCCACATTTTATCTAGATCGGTACAACAGTTTTTGCGTGAAGCATGAACAGACATCCATCTTCAGAAACTTTCGCATCTGTAATATTAGTAGGATAATATTACCACTTGCTGCGCTGACTGATACATCGAGTGAACCTGCAGTCCTGAGGGTTAGATAAAGTTGTCAAAGGCTTGTAAAGTCTACTAATTGGCCAGCGTAGTAGACTCTTGTACCGCGTTGTGAGACTTGTGAGACCAGAATTGAGAAAGGAGACCCGAACAGGTAAATATAATAGGTATTTTGTCTGTTTTAAGAAAAAGAGATTTCACAAATAGGCACCTTTTTCTACATGATTATGTGATGTCTAGAATTCGATTATACATACCTAAAAGAAATCCGTGCATTTTGGTATACCTAAGATTTACCGGGGAGCATACAGACCGGACGGGCGGTTCGTATAAAATTAAGAACAAAACTTGGGAAGGAGCATCCCTCGTCGATATTGGTGTGGCGACACACGTCACGCGGTTACGTCACAGAAACCTGAATCACGGTATTAGAGTTTTTACCAACTGCAAAAAGGAGGAGGATCTATATCCCACTTCTTTTATCTTTTCTTTACTAAATTAGTTACTGAAAGGGCTTCCTTGATCTTTCGGGGTTACTAGCGAAGAAAAAGAAACTGCTTCCTGCTTCCAACTCCACCTAGGATATTCTAGAAATAACACATCGTTTTACAGAGCATGATTGTATACACATAGAGTACACACATATAGTACACACATTTTGTATGTGAGAGAGATACCAAGCCAAGTTCAAAAACAATTTCATGCCTAAACACAATCCTAAACTAAACAAGGTATATTCAAATATTTAAAAGCACAGGCTTTAAATATAGACCGTTGAGGAGTTCCCTTCTCTGGTGCTACTCCAGGCCGTAGTATCAGGTCATGCTTATCATAAAAATGCATTATCATCAGAATGGAAGGCTTATGCAAAATTTCAGCTCTGTAGTGTAAAAGGAAATGGGTGTATTTAAGCTTGCAAGATTTGACCCGTAACAAAGAAATATACTAACATACTAATATACAAACAAACACTGCAAGTTAAATAAAAGCTTGTTAAAAATTAAACCACGTGGTAAATGCCACGGGCGAAAAGGTTAGCTATATAATTCTAAATAAAAGAAGGCATCGGCAATTCTCAAAAGGATTTTCTAAAGCGAGCGGCCGGTGTAAGACACGCCGGGCGCTGAGTCGTTTCCTGGAAGGCCCGGAATCGACCCACGTCCACATCTGCCGCCAATTTCACTTTTGAAAAAAAGAATTCTCGTACATTTGAATCACTTCTAACAGAAGCCCCGAGCCGCTTTCGGAGAAGAATTCACGGTGAATTTGTCTGTATTTTTATTACTTTCTTAATTATTAACGGTTCTGTTGCTTAGTTTGCAGTGAGCCTGTCTGCGATGGGTCCCAGGTTTGATTCCCGAGGCAGGCAATTTTTGTAAAATGTTTGATTGTCAGATTATGTTATTTGTGATGATTTATGTTATAACTGTTTATTACACACAGGGTATGAATGTGTAAACGTTTTATTGTTTATTTTTCTTGCTTGTGTAATGAATGGCGTTGAAGAAATTTTGCTACTACCGTTACCAACCACGACTATCTTGCCTATCACCAAAATTGTCTTAAACCAACGGAATTTTTTCCTATTCATATTATACATGTGGGAGTATGTGAGAATGAATAATTTGACTGATGGATCTGTTCCTGTTTCACGCTAAAACTATCAAATGGAACTAAATTAACTTTGACGCAGAGATAGATTATGTTTCGAAATTCACTTTATTATCGACAAGGCTCTTCACGCCCGGGAAATAGTACATTACCTAAATCATCATCTCAACCCATCACCGCCCACTATTGAGCACGGCTCTCTTCTTTGAATGAGAATTTCACCACGCTGGCCAAGTGCGGATTGGCACACTTCACACACCTTTGAGTTTTGCAAACTCCCCGGCATGCAGGTTTCCTCACGATGTTTTCCTTCGCTGTTATAGCGAGTGACATTTAAATTTTTAAAACGCACATAACTCCGAAAAGTCAGAAGTGCGCGCCCTGGTATTCGAACTCGGAACCCCTGAGTAGAAGGCCGAATTCTTAACCATTAAGCTATCACCGGTTCTTACCTAAATAGCAAATGTTTAACATTTCCAAGGTTTTTCCAACATTTCCTTGTGAGTGTGTATTCATTCGCCAACCAGTAAAATATCTTAGGTACCAACAGTTCAGAATAGGTGTGCAAAGTTAATCACAGTAATCGTGAAACCGTAATATGACACTCTAATGGCCACAGCATTTATATTACGTGGTTCTATACTGTTACTGGCAGTTTAACTGGACCTAGAAACATGAGGCTTTGTACATGAGTTTCACATAATTATAGTTTTAACGAGTATTTTAATTGTTCTATGGCCTAGTTTTGACGGTATTGTGTACTTGGGTTTGATTTCTCGCACGCATTGTATATCAGAGATAATATTTAATTATTTTTTATCGGCATTATTTGTATTGTCTATGTTAATCTGTCATCGTTTCTTCTGAATACAGAATCTTTTCGAGCGGTTAAAAAAATGTTATCGTTCGTGTGTTAATACATTCGTGAAAAAAATATTTTTTTCTCCGTGCTCACAAGGAATCGTAGAATACGTATGTGGAAATGAGTAAGTTTGTTGCGTATATATACTTTTTTGCATTAAATAAGAAGCTTCCATAGCCCAGCGGTTTGTTTAGATTGTAACAGATCAAAAAGTTAAGCAATAGCGGGCGCGGTCAGCAGGAGGATGGGTGACCGCTAGTGGCAATAAAATTCATGAACGCTTCCGTGCTTCGGAGAGCCGTCGGTCCCGGTTGTTGTAGTAAAATAGCAATCGTTAAGCCACGTCGGAGACGTACGGGTGCTATAAAATCTTCCGACACTTGGGTTCGACACTTTAACCAAGTCGCATTGGAGCAGAATGGTGGACGCTCTAGACCTCCCTAATATGAGGACAGATGGAGTGGCAGAAGTAGGGTTGCCAACCATACTATATTCTATAGCATTGTACTGTATTTCGTGACTCCATACTATATACCTTTCAAGAAATATAAAGTAAGCGAAAATACTATATTTCAGTACAACATATCAATGTTTATATTTTGCAACAGTAAAATTAACAAAAAAAACATCTCACAAATTTTTAATGCGCCTTTCGTTTGACTGACCTAATGTGCGTGTGCGTGAAACAAAAATTTTTTTTTTGAAAATGAAATGAGTTAGTAACAATTTTTTATTCTCTCCATAAAACACTATATTTTTTGATGCGTAAAATATATTTTATGTTCTTTTTTAAAAAAATACTATATTTTAACAAAAAAACGTTGGCAACCCTAGGCATATGGGTTGAAGTCAAGTTAGCGCTTGACGAAACCACCTGATGGTAAGTGGCGACGTAGTCGTTAATGGTCAAGCGCAATAACATAATAAAAACCTATTCAATTTTGAACGTTATAAACAAACGGGCATATCGAATATATAAATTTTAAACAAAAAGGCTTTTAGTAAATTTCTCTCCTTTTTTAAGTCTCATATCACCTTTTAGATTTGGTAAAAAATATAAAAATTCCAGATTGAATTTGCACCGAGTATATGTACGACGAAATTAAAATGTATGAACACCCCTAATAAAACCAGTTTTAAGGAAATTTTTCGTCCCAAGTTAAGGTATCATAATATCTAATCGTGTTAGTTTGTATATTACATTTACAAAGGTATGTTTTCAGGGCGTACGTGAGTTATTTTAATTTCTATTCGTTGCACTTTTGCTCGAAATTAGTCCTCATTCGCTCGCTTATCAACTTTTAAGGCATATTTTTTATTTTAGTAGAACTAAGCTCTTGCTTGCGGTAAGAATCGGCTATACAACTCTTTCATCTTTACTCGGATTTTTTACCAATTTTGTATGGTATAAATACCAAATCGAACTTGCATCGAGTATAGCAGAATCAATTTATGGTCAAGCATTAGACTAATCGACCTTAAAACACACCACACAATAGATATTGATGTATTATCACACAATTTAGAATCCTCACGTCAGGTGTATTCTTTTGACGTTTGCAAATACTTCCCAAAAATACATCGACTACTTTTTATCAACACGAGCGAAGCCGCGGTCAGAAAGTATTACCTATATAATATTCTTGGACTTTTTTGAGCTTTTTAAGAGCTGAGAACTGATAACCGTGTTCAGTGAAGTCTCGGAATTTTTCAAAGAAACCTAATAGTAATACAAAAGACTAAGCCAATTAAAATAGAATTGAGCATTTGAATCAATCCAATTCGTATTTAATTACAAAACATTTATACGTAGTACCTTGCATTAGGCAGTTTAAATCAATGCAAAAGAATGCGGGGTCGACTCGGCGTAGGGTATCGTCATAGTAACGGATGGACTCACTACACAGACATTATGTAACTGTACACAATCGTTTAGGCCAGGGGTGAGCAACCTTTTGAATGAAAGAGCCAATTTTAAATTTGATTTTTGCTACAGGGCCGCACATAGCTTAGCATTATTTATAATTAATCGAATCTACGTAACTTTTTAAAGTAATTATGCAAAGTTTTTATATATTTGCTTAATTTTTGTATCATAATGCTTTTTTATGTTGTATTAT
>DWJZ01001581.1:0-22740 GCA_018249125.1 Asbolis capucinus
AATAAAAAAATGTATATATATATATATATATATATATATATATGTGTGTTTTTAAAAAATACATATGTATGTTTATCAGTTGTCTGATCCCTATAAGATTTAAGGATGATTCAGTTCACCTTAGTTACAGTTTACTAGGGCTATGTAGTCGTTGCATATTGTCGTCCGTTTAAAATAAGGGAGTAGTTCAGACTTCACTAGTCATAATTTAATAGATTTTTGTCGTTTTTAAATTATGCGCATTATATTTTGTATAATATGGTATTTGCATATAAGTCGCCGATGAAACATTCTTATAAACGCTTTTGTGTTTTAAATAATTAATAATAATATCGGTCTAAGTAGAATGTAAATTATGATTATTTGAGAAGTTGTGATTAGATAATATGGATCTAATGTTAATTGGTTTAAAGTTCTAACTGGCCTGTGTAATGTACTAAGAAAAAATAGATCTGGTATGTAATATTATATAATATAATAATGGGTGTAGTGAATAATGGTGTTTAATACTGCTTTGTATATTTCAGTTTACAGTTTTGTATAACTATGTAATGGATTGTTGTTATTTATTTTATATGTATGTAATAAATATGCTTTAGTTGCGACTTTTATTTTGTTTTTATTGATTTTATTTCCAACTTGACAGGTGCCATACTTGGCGGTTTTGTTTCTTACGTTGCACTGCTTCAATATGTACACAATACTACAGACGTTGCGTAAGAAAACGCAAAAAGGCTTGAAACTGCGGTACAAATTGCGCGCTATCGCGTACCGGCTGTCCAATGAGCTCGCAGTATTGGTACGTGACTGATCTTATGTACGTCTGTACGTCTCATCTCGCTTTGGGCAAGTTATTGCTAGTTGTGATGTGGATAGGGTTGCCAGATAGGAAAACTGAAATATTTGGGGAAAACTTTAAAAGGATTTATAAAGGTTATAGCCGGGACAACTAACGAATTTGTGAAAATTGTATGTAAAATCACGTATTAAGGCTTTGCATGTCATAATCATTGCCGTGGAAGTGTTAGGAACCTATCACTTATTCCAGTCGTAAGTAGGTACTGTGCTTTTGCGATCATGTGTGTACTTACCTGTTTAATAGAAATTAAATATTTTTTTTGGTGGTGGACACATATAAGTAACTGTATTATACAATGCTTTTACTGAATTATACAGAAACAAGTACATTTTAACGCGTAAAATGGCAATTGGAATGTACTCGTATAATAAAAGATAGATCTAATAATTTATTTATTAAAGTTTATATGACTCTACTCTAAAAATGGAAAATAAATTATTTACCTAAGGTGTAGAGTCATCGTCTACCAATTACCCCAGATAGATGTGAGAAAGTAGATGTTAAAGTAAACATTAAAAGAGAGAAACCTATTGCAGCAAAAGAGGGAGAAAAGGGGAGATTACCAATCCTTTCTGTAACACAAACCCATTTATATATTTTAAGCACCATGTTTGGCTGTATAGATTTTGGTTCAGTCTTTAGTTTGTATTTGGAATGTAATAGGCACACACACCTATTAGTCGAGAGTGGCACGAATATTATGGCACTTATATACCTAAATCAAGTTGTAGAATAGATTCTTAGGTAACGGTAAGTATTCAATGAGACCTAAACACGCCAGCGCATGTTGCCTACACAGCTAGTAGAAGGTAAGCAAAATTGTACCTAAAGACACCTATATACGTGTCACATTGGATTGCAATTCTTAATTATTACTAAGTCATATTTTCATGATGGGTTTTAATGTAGATTTTACTTTAATGTAGATTGTACTTCTTATTGTGGAAATTTTTCGGTTTAAATAACAGCCACTTGTGCAGTAAAATCTAATTCTATTTGAAATACAAATGAAACAGGCAAATTATTGCACTGAGTGGCAACCTAGGTATCAAGATAATTCTTAAATTTCATCATAAATGCCTCGCTTTCCGCAGTAATGTCAGATGGAAGTGGTATTATTTTTGTAGCCTTGACACACCATTCATTTCTTTGTTTCTTTCAAAGTTGTAAAACTAAATATTTATATTTTTTTTCTCAAATGATTCTGGGATTAGACATTCTAAAGTTTTTCTTCCAAATTACAGGATCAAAAATGGAGGCAAAACAAAGTGGAAACCAAGTCTGAATAATGGAGAGTATGTTTGATTGTGATTGTAAAGTGATAGCGGAGAAATGTAACATAATATCAATTTGTACGAATTCTGTAAACTCATATTTTGATATTTTCTGTGTTTTTTAAAGATACTATTGTTATGTAATTTTATTACTTAATCTGTAAATACAGCATTAAAAGAACTTGTTTTTTTATTCCTCAGCCTACCTATTGTTACATACTATCTCTGTGCCAAATTTCACTCAAATTCATTCAGTTCGCATGGAGTAACAAACGTCCATATTTCCATGCACACAAACTATCGCATTTTTGATACTAGGAATGATACTATCAATATACCTGAAGTCGGTCATGGGCATTTTGCTAGTGTACCTAGGGTGGTAACCCTTCTAGAACAAAGGGAAATGTTTTATACAGTTCGGAATATCGGACAACCAGTTTTCTTCTAAAAGAAAGTCTCCAAAAAAGGTAGAAAAAAGAAAGCCTTTATTCTTCTTTTTCTGTCATCTTGCTTGGAAAATTTTATTGATGTCTGTGGTCTACCTATTGTTGTCATTCTTTATTTCTTAATAATAATAATTGCATTATACCTATATCAATGATGAAACCAAATAATAAATGTATACATTACTTCTTTCGCTGTCTATTGCTACAAAGACAATACACATCCTCACGCAACCAAAAAATTCAATATCTGACAAATTGTGGGAACAAAGGGTCCGTTAACTAAGATTTATTTAAATAAAGTAAAACACCAACTAACTTTCACGCAATTGTTATTTAATCATAATAACTCAGAAACATCTTATTGTCAAACGAAATAGAAAACAAAAAACGCCAAATTTATGAAGTTTGATTGGAGGTCAGTATAGGATTTATACAGAAATAGAAATTTAACTAACCTTGTATGTATAAATCAGTCAATTTTAATTAAACCACAATTTACATACATTTTGGAATTCTTTCTTAACTACTATAGATTCTGAACTAATTAGAAAGTATCAGAAGAAATATATATATTTTCTATAGATATGCGCAGATCCAGGGACACTGACCGGAGCAGCACCTACTGATATCTTTTTTAATTTTCTTTGTGGCGTTTAATAAACTCCACTTCCCATCTTCCTAACGTCCAGTCAAAACGACCGATATTGAGAGACCAGTGTGTATTATCAATATTACTTCCTTCTACTGGGCTCGGGTCTCCACTCACAATGTGAACGGTACAGGTTTGTCCCCTACGCTGGCCAAGTGCAGATTGGTAGACTTCACACTGCTTTAAAAATTCATGGAGAACTTTCAGGAGTGCAGGTATTCACAATGTTTTCCTAAATCAGCAAATGGTATTCAATTTCCGATACGCACATTACGTTGAATATTGAACACAGGATTTGAGCCGAGGACCTTCCATTATATACCAACATTCAAATCACTGCTATGTGTGCGTAATACGAAATACTATATGGCGGCCAAGAATATTCAGAGTAGCAACATAACACTGTATAAGAGTTTAGGGCATTTACTATCAATATCATAAAAAAAAAAAATTAACTCCCAACAAACGCCTGTCTATAAAATTTTAAAAGTAGTATTATAAAGAACAGGAATTGGCAGAACATTTCTGGAAATATTGAAAATCTGTTCATATCGTTCCTATAAAAGTAATAATTTTTAAGTTTATAACAACAAGCATTTATGTTAATTATCTAAGTCGATACATTCGTCCTTATCAAACTGAAGTAGGATCTTATTAGTATAGAAAGTAAGAACGATTTACATTATGTCGGCTTTACAAACATGTACTGTGATTTTTAACAAATGTATTGCTCGTTCCAATATCTTAACATATGAAGACCAATAGATAACATCCTATTCATATCTCACAATTATTGTAATATTTACATTATACTAGTCTTACAATAATCACTATTTACAATTTACTTCTTAATAGTAGTAACTTATATTCCTCCAAATGAAATATCAAAACAAAAATAAATAAATTGTATGGATTCTGAACGAATACACTGAGCACATAATAATAACGCAAAAATATCAGTTTGCTTTTTACTAGCAGTATTAAACATTTCAGTCTGAAAATTAACAGAGGATTCTCCAATTATTATTTGTTACTCATTATCATCATAATCTTCTTCACCGCCTCCACCATCAGAATTGTATTCTTCATTTTCTTCAGGTTCTTCTATACGTGGTTTTTTTATAAGAAGACCTTGTTTTTGTAATTTTTCTATAGCGTCCATAGTAGTAGTACGTTTGGCAGCACACATATTTTTCGTTTCACTTTGAGAAGCTTGCTTTGCCCTAGTCCTTACTATTTTAAGTCCCGCCATATTGTTTAGTTTGCTAATATGTTGTTCTGAATGCTGTTCAGATCTCGCTTGAGTTGCAGTCATTACTGCTTTACCTTTAACAATTTTTGTAGCGGTAGTGCTAAAGTCTGATCTGCAACTGGACGTAGAAGAATAATTTATCATAGATTCATCGTTATCATCATCAAATGAGTCCATAGAAGGCATCATTACATCTCTGGGTTTTTTAAAACCGCTAAAAGTTCCAGATGCATTTTCAGGGACTCTCTTTACTGTTTGATTCATAGCTAAAGGTGAAATCTTGAGTGGTTTGCCTATCACAGGTTTTTGAACACTTTGTTGAGGTAATATTCTTCTAACATTTGATGGTCCAGGTGCGTTAGGTCTAAATGCGCCTTGTTGTCTAGGTACTATTTGATTTTGGGGTCGTATAGGAACTAATTGGCCGATAGATTTTGATGGCACAACTGAAGGTCTGATCGAAGTTGCAGCATTCCTGATTTTAGTACCAACAGTTGGTGCATTCCTTACCGTCACGCCCTGTAACGGCTTCATTTGGTTTGGAACTGTGAGTCGCGGTCTGTAAGTAGTAATATTTGCATTTCGGGCAAATTGTTTTGATGACTGATTTACTGTTCGAATTGTTTTTGTTACAGTTGTAGTTACTTCTTCTATAATAGTTTCCGATTGGAATGTTTTTACAGTTTTTACTGTATTCACTTGATTTGATACTTTTTGACTTGATGTAGTTGCAGCAGATTGATTATGAGTTATATTTTTTGTTACAACCTCATTATCATCGTCTTGTTTCTCGACGGGGCGCAATTGTTTCCCAGACATGTCTTTGCTGGCTTTACTTGGAGGAGGACGCATAGCCTCTTCTAGTCTCTTGTTCGGCGAACCAATCTGCGGTGAGAAAGTATTTTTGTCGCCAAGAGACTTTATAGTTAATTGTTTATTATTTTTTTTAAAGTTGTCTAAACACGTGGATGAAGTGTTCGTCTTCGAAAGTGTGCTTGATTTAATATGTTCTTCGATGTCATCGTTTTCTTCTTCATCACTCTGAAAATTGTGGGTTTCTTCATTCTCACTATTAGATCCGTGTGGAGACTGTACAGTAACATTTTCGTTGCACTCAGTGTCACTATGTATACCTTCCTCCTCTTCTGGCATCTCTGTAATCTTCAATTGGGTAGTATTTTCGGGATCACTTGCGTCATCATTCATATCAAAATTGTCATCTACATCTTCATCATCAAGCATTTGATATCTGTGTGGTTCAGGTGATGAATATTGAGATTTTATTGAGATATTACCACCTAATTTTTTTAATGTGTTATTAAGGTTAATATTAACTTGTTTATTCTGCGACATATGTTTTATTTCACTAGTGCTTGAAGTATGTAAATCTCCTTCTGACTTTATTTTCGAGTTATCACTGGGTATCTCTCTTTTAACATTCGTAATATTTTTATGCGAGACATTGGTAGATTTGACGATTATGTTCTTGCTGAGATTTTTTAATACATGAGCTGAATCAATTGTTTTCGTTTCAATATTGGTTGTGGTATTTACGGTTTGTTTATCTACAGATTCTTCGTCAGGTAGATCTTGATCACTATCAGAATCATCTATATTGAAAATTTCAATATCTTTGTCTATCTCCTTATTTTTTTCAATTTTTTGTACAACTGGCGTTTTGGACTCAACAGCCTGATTATTTTTAATTGGGGGACTATTGCACGTTCTTGCAATGGGTTTTGCAGTAACGTTTGTAAGTCTTTTTAAAATATCCATGTTAAAGGTATTTTTGGGGTTATCTTCTTCTGTGATGCATGGTTTTGTGACACTTTTGACATTTATAGGGGCCTTTGGATTCAAAAGAGAACTAGATTTAGGAGTTGGCTTTGTTACAGACATTGGTGTTTTAAAAGTGCCATTATCGTTTTCATTGCATATATTCACGTTAGAGTTATCTGAATCGTCCATCATGTTATCAACATCTGGCTCGTCATCTTCACTTTCGTCATTACATTTTGTTGTAGAAGTAATGCATGGTGAAATTGTTAATTGCTTATTTAAAGTTTTTAATGCATCTATTGGTTTTGTTGAAGTATCGATCTTTTTTTGTGGAATAATAGGTTTTTTCAATATATTTTGGGTATTATTCCCTACAATTTTAGCAACATTTGATTGTTTATTGTTGTCCACTGCATCCGTTTCTTTTTGCTCGTTTAATTTACCTGCTTCTTTTCCATCGCTTTTATTGTCTGGACTGCTTGTGGGTTTTATAGTAATAAGACTACTCAAACGTTTAAGCGCATCTAATGATTTGTTTCTTTGCACAGCTTCTTGTAATGTTTCATTACAGTTTTTGCTATTATTTTGTGAGGGACTTGGAATATCTTCACCATCACTAGCGTTTCTGTCTATGTCATCCCCATTGTTCTCCAAATTATCATTGTCGTCACTTACACGCATATCTGATTCATGTTGTTGATTTTCTACGTAGTCTGAAGTTTCTGATATCACCTTAGAAGATTCAGGTTTCTTTATGGGATCATTATCAGAATTATTATATGCCTTTGGACTAAAAATGTCGTCATTATTCACTGTTGTGTCGACAGATTTTTGTAAAGGTGAATTAGCTTGGTCCTCCTTGTCAGTATCATTAGAGTTATCACTATGGTTAACTGTATCTTCGTCATTTACTTTATTATCATGTACATCAGTTGTTTCATGTTCCATTTCATGATCTTCATTTCCATTATTTAGTTTTGCGTCATTTTTAGGTGATGGTGCGTCATTATCGAAGTCTAATTGCTTAGTATTAGACGATGTAGGTTCTTCGATGACAGCAGAATTCTCTAATTTTTCTTTATTAAGACTGTCTTGGCTAGATTTTTTCACTATTTTGATTTGGCTATTTCCCTGATTTAATAATTTTGATAGCAATTCATCAGAATTAGTAACTGGTTTGGGTTTTGCCATAAGGAGATTAGGAGTAACATTTGTTCTTTTAATAATTAAGTTTTGATTACCTTTAAAAATAGAAGAATTTGGACCACTGTTGCTTTTAACAGTTATTCCCTGTTTTTTGAGTTTAGCTATAGCAGATGCAGGAACTGCTTTTGCAATATTATCTTTCCTAACCCTATATTTTTTTAACACTTGCTGCGTTGGAATTTCTTCTATACCTTGAACATCTAATCCATCACCGAAAACATCTTTATTCATATTCAGAAATTCATCCAATGTAATAGCGGCTTTTTTAGATTTCTTGTGTTTTTTATGCTTTTTTGACTTTGGTCTGTCTAATCCTTCATTGTTTCCACTTTCACGAGATTCATCCATAATTAGTTGAAGAAACTTGTCCTGCAATAAAAAAAAGGTGCATAAAGTGAAATGAAGCCAGGACGTACAGATAGGGCATTCTCTTATTTTGTAACAAACCTGCTGACCATCACCCATGACAACTGGTCTGGGTCCTTTTCAAAGCTTTAGTGTCTTTTTTCTAAATTTGGATGATAATAACACACCTTTTTACCTTAAGACTATTTGATACTCTTAATTACATTAATGTTTACTTACAATGCCTTCATTTTCCTCATTTTTAGTTTCCTCCTCTACTTTCTCCATGACAGGAGGCACTGATTCCAATGAAAAATCTGTAATACCTGCGGCCCTGAAACATAAACTTTGGCATTAGTTATTTAATTGTTCTGAATTTTGTGATAAATACACATCATATTTTTGCATAGAAAGTTTTGATTAATAGATACTGTGAACACATGAAGATGATTCTTAGACAATGATAAAAAATAACAAGAGGTTACATTAACCTATAATAAAACAGAAAGAAAGTTAAACCTCTGTAGTCGGTGAGTAAAAAAAAAATTATATAAGATAACAAAGCATTATTTATAACTATAAAATGATATTGACCATATAAATAAGATTCTTACATTTCATTGTCATCACTGTAAATGTCATCCGATGAGTGAAAACTAAGATGCAGCTCATAGGCATCCAGGTGGTAGAACACAGCATCACAAAGTGGGCATCTCAACACCTCTTCTGGGCTTTGATTTTCATCACTGTGATCATCTGCCATATGTTTCTAAAAAGAAAGTTGCTGTGTTTTACTAATTGCTAATTTTAGTTCATATGGTTTCCTTCTTTATTACATTTCTAACAATAAAAGTTTGATTAAGGTTTTATAATAGAATACTTACGTGTAAATTTACTTTATTATTGTACTCTTCTCCACAAAAAGGACAGTAGTAGATTTGCAACATCTCCTGCAAGGTAATAAGAAAATGATACATTTTACCATCATTACCATTAGTAGACCAGTAGACCCATTAGTAGGTCATAAGTGGGTTTAAGCCAAGTTTTTAAATTAGTTTATGACATCTATACATACTTGATTACATGTCTTCACTTTCTTTGAATGACCAATTGCTGGTAGTTCTGTATCTTGACGGTGAAAAAACTTATTATGGTACAGCATTGCTGATGGTAGAAAGAAGTCCACACTGCAACTGTCGCAGTGGTAGACCGACTCATCTGTCTTGACCATATTTGTGTGGCTGGACTGCATGTGCTTGTTGTATAAATGCTGATCATAATAAAGTAAAAATTAGATATACATATGCATAAATGAAATACAATAATAGTCAAAAACTTAACAAAACCTTGAGCCTTGGAGGGAAAATACATATTAAACACACTCAAACCCAGTACAAACAACAGTACATACTCTAGGATTCCATCAGGTTATATAGGGCACAAATAATACAAAACCAACAGACATCCCAAGGACCACTATTAACTCTCAATAAATACCCGCTCCAGCTACAAACTAGGCTTCAACACCATTTAAAATACTTTCTAACAACCCTGGACCTGTTATTAAGCAACTGAAACCTAGATATACTTTTGTACTCCATACTTTTTCTATGTGTTGGTTACAGAAAATCAGTTTATTACCTTCATAGTGAAGAGTTTGCCGCACCAAGGGCAGAAGTACTTTGCATCATGATCAGGATGCACTTTGTGTTTGTGTGTGATCGCCTTTGATATCGTTTTGAAGGTCTCCTCACATACATCACACCCAACCATCTCATTCTCTTCTGGCTTGTCGCTTCCTAATGGCTGTTCAGTTTCAAAACGACTTTTGTTCTTCGTAACACTATTGAATTTTGGGTCTCCGTGTTTCCTGAACGAATTTATTATTTAATTTTATATATAATACAGGCAGAGAATAGTATTTATGTAAGTGATTGCTTTCTAACGTACCTAAAATGTTCTTGCAAACTTTCCTTTTCCTCAAATGTTTCGCTACAAAAGACGCAGATAAAGTCTTGTGTTGAGCTCATACTTACAAGCAGTAAAATTAAAACTTTTTATATTCCAATATATTACTGTTGCGCTGCTTAATAATTTAACCTTACGAACAACAACTTCATGATCGTGGAAAGTAACTCTTAGATGTTACTGTAAGAAAGTGTTACTTATACATATTACAGTTTTTGGGTACCGCGAGAAGAAATATAACAGTTTTATTTAAACATTACAGTATTTTTATCAGCATCAGCAGCAGCAAACCCAAATCTCTGACACTAAACAACACTGACAACAATGATTGAAACGTCCATTTTGCAAGCAAACCAAATACAACAGTGTATTGCATATAGCACAGATTATTTCAAGACGTCAAAATTCAGTACACTACAAATGTATGATTTTTTACTTGCTAGCTTGAGTTTCATAATGTAAAAAAATGTGGAGAAGAAAATATTGACTTTTACAGAAGAAGAATCTTTCAAGACACCCAGAGAACTGTTGGTACTAAAACTGAGAAGAGAAGATAGATGCCGCGTTATATTGATCTGAATCTACTCTGTGATACTAAGTACTAAGCTGAACAATGACTGAACGACTGAACTGATTTCTGATAAATAAAGTTTGAGAATAATTCAGCGTTCGTACAAATGAGCGCGAGTGTAAAGAAATAGAAAGATTTTAATTATATTTTTGTAAGGAACTTAAAATTTTTAAATATTTTAATTACACGGTAAGGATCAGTTATTACAATTTACTATTAATGTTATAAATTTAAGAAAAGATAAGTAGTATAACCTAAATCAATATTTTAGTGATTGATTTATTGATTATGGACCTTGTATTTGGGGTTGCCATTTGTCTAAGGTCTATGTTTTCCATACCATAATCCAATCTGGACGACGACATCGACATCCAGAAACAGGCTTTAATTTAATACTGAAATGTTTTTTTTATGAAATAGATGTTGTTTAATAATTAATTTATTACATAAAAAAATCATTAATTGATCAAATAAATTATATCGTGATCCAATAAACTGAGATAATTCATACAAAACGTTTGTTTCAATTTACTTAATCAAAGAGAATGCGCTACAGAAATTAATAAATCTTGCATTTAAATAGTTATTAATTTTTTAAATCATTAAAAATCGAATTCATCGTCGACTTAGTCGAAATAAATAAAATATTTATAATTAAAGACAACTCAAAAACGATTTGTTAGATGTCATTTGAATTAAAAAAACACCAAGATGGGTATGCTCCGTAAAACGTTTTGCACTATCAAACAAAGAAAATACAGTCGAATGGAGAACCTCTTTCTTTTTTGAAACAATTTAAAAAGCAGAGGACTGTATCTGCTTTTTAAGTATGAGCCATATGAGTATAAGACTATTGAATTTTAGTATTATTAAGTTTCTTGAGTCCTGAGACTATCCAATTAAGTAACAGTAGGCTCGCTTATTAGATGCTTATTTAGATTGTAGGAAAAATTCTTAAACGTTTCCATGTTCCGGAGGGCATATAAAGCCGTGGGTTTCCATTGTTATGGAGAGCAGACATTAACCTATGTTGGAGACCTTTAGGTGGCCTAAAAATGAATCGGCAACGTCGATGTAGCTTTTTAATATTTTATGCGTTGTTGTTGCGCTGTTGTTTTTGCCCAGCTGTAACCACTTTCCAGAAGGAGCACATAAACTTATTTTATCTTCGTTAAATTATATGAAACCACCATAAAAGAATAGCTACTTCATTACTCCCGTTAATTAACTCCCAAGCATTTGTCGCATAGGAACATGTATACAATTATCATTAATAATAATATTTATTTATTTATTTCAGATCTAGTCCACATTCATATGAAAATAAATGAAATTGAAAGTACTTAAATAAAATAAATAAATCAATAAAGTCAAACAAAATAAAGTTAATATTAAGTCTAGGGCCTTCAGTAGTAATTATGTAAATTGCATACAGATTACAGTTGATTTTATAACACAATTTTTATTTTTTAGGGTGCCGAGTAATCATGTTAAAACTACACACAATTTTTTATGTTCCCAAGCGATTTTCTTCAGGAGTTACAAGTAAAGTTCGAGCTCAAAAATATGTTCTTACTAAATATTTTCAAGGCGAACCAAAGAAGACCGATTTCAAGATAGTCGAAGAAGAATTGCCTGATTTAAAAGATGGAGGTAATCTATAACTTTAGTACCTACTGTAACTGAAGTTCTTTTTAAATTCCTACCTATTACTGACTGGCAAGCAACGTATTTCTGTTAAAAAGTGTTTGTGTTATGGCATTTTTTTTTAATTAATTTTTTTTTACCATATTACACGCAGATTAACCTGCCATTCTGTCATGCAGTTGGCCATTATTTTTCGGTATTGCTTGGATCCTAATTATTTCAAGGCAAATAATAATTTGTATCGCATTTACTTAACCATTACCGACTTAATTTCAGAAATCTTAACTGAGGCAGAGTATCTAAGTGTCGATCCGTATATGCGGGCGTATATGATTGGCTATAAACTACCCACGGACATGATTGGCGGACAAGTGGCTAAGTATGGAATATGAAAAATCCTACTAATATTATAAATGCATTAGTTTGTGAGGATAAATGGATGGGTTGGATGTTTGTTACTCTTCCACGCAAAAACTACTGAACGAATCTGAATGAAATTTGATTCCAAGATAGATTATAGTCTGGAGTTACACATAGGCTACTTTTTATCTACCACGCAAAGCCACGAGCGGAAACTAGTGCTATTTTATCTACATAAAAATATAAACAAATTTAATTTAATCTGTATTAATTTTGTTTTAGAACATTCATTCATTTCAAATAAAAAATTCATTTTAAATAACTTCTTAAATAATTGATTCATAAGTATATAATTCCAGGATAATATCCAGCCGTAACGATAAGTTCCCTGTGGGTAATTACGTTTCTGGTCAATTTGGATGGCGGACGCACACAATATGCAACCCTAGTGCAGAAGCAATAGGTTTCATGCCAACAGTTCTCGTGCCTGATGTACAGCCGCATCCTATATCTCTTGCGTTAGGGATCCTAGGTATGCCTGGGTATGTTCTTTACTTCGTATTTTAAATATCGTCTTCCTCTCACCTAGTCCTTGAGACAATTATTTCTTCTGTTATTGTTTACGCCAAACGCCAGTTCAAAAATATATGGAAATGACGTTAGTTGCAGTAATATATGCCGCAGGTTTTTCCACAATAATTCTACATTTAAGTAACTGATTTAGTTATATTAGTGTAATATTTCAGAAATACAGCTTATTTTGGGTTAAAAGAGATATGCCAGCCTAAACCTGGAGAAACAGTGGTAATCACAGGGGCAGCTGGTGCAGTAGGCTCCCACGTTGGACAGATCGCAAAGATTATGGGTACGTTTTATTACATAAAAATTCTGTTAGTCATATATTGAAATATCGGGATGATATGGCAATAATCGTGAGTACCTGGTTAAAACCATTTAAAAACAGTAAAAAACATTAAACTGCTGAAGCGTAACTATAGAGTGGCAAGACTGACAAAATGCCACGGGCACCTGGCCTGACAGGGTCCCTGGTCCGAGAGCCTGCGAGCTCAGAAGTGACCTAAAATTTTTAAGAAAAATCAATTAAAGCTACGGCCAAGATTATTAAACTATATGTTTTTGAAAATCAGATATTTCACTGAAATGGTCACCCATTGTTTATTCAACATCCAACTTAAAATTTAAAATTTTTCAAAATTCCCTATATTTCTCAAAAAATCTGTACTAACTTAAAAATAACTTGTACATCATGATAGAACCAAAACTTTTCAGTTATTTCATAACGTTGGTAGGTTTTATAAAGTCGATTAGGATTTTATTCGAATCCAGTATATTATTCCTTCTATTTTGATGTCGGTTAAATAAATTTTAACTTATTTTAGGTTGTCGCGTTGTTGGTTTTGCTGGTTCAGACGAGAAATGCCAGTATCTGGAGAAGGAGCTTGGTTTCGATCGCACATTCAACTATAAAACAGTCGATATCAGAGCAGCACTCAGAGAGGGCGCTCCAAAACGAGTTGATTGCTACT
Source organism: Asbolis capucinus (assembly GCA_018249125.1). Taxonomy (NCBI): domain Eukaryota; kingdom Metazoa; phylum Arthropoda; class Insecta; order Lepidoptera; family Hesperiidae; genus Asbolis; species Asbolis capucinus. The sequence goes on from DWJZ01001581.1 coordinate 13,904, forward strand.
TCGACAATGTTTGTAATTATTTATGCCATAAGTAGGCACACAATAATTTTAATATTATTTTTAAAGAATATTTATTAAAAACATTGAGTTTTAAATTTAGTACTCTTAAATCAACAAAGGATTTTTTTAATGCTATAAGTAGCCAAAAAATAATTTTAATAAGATTAAAAACCATTTTTGTATCTAGCTAGTACATAGTCTTTCAATATTTTGAATAGACAAAGGTACAAAAAGATGTGATGTAGATAACACAGAATAAAAGAATATGTTTTTATATATTTATTCTAGTAATATAATTATGTAAATATTTATTTTAGGTGGGTGGTGAAATAAGTTCTACAATAATGAGCTTTATGAACAAGAATGGACGAATCGCAGTTTGTGGATCTATATCTTCGTATAATGATACTGTGCTTCCCAAAGGTATAGTGCACAAAGGGCAGCTCACTGTTTTAGGCCCGATAGGACAGGACAGGTCTTCACTAGGCCTCGAATAGTCTTTATCTAGATCTCTATAGGCATTGACGTCATAACTTACTACATCCCGCACCTAGTTCTGTCCCGCCAACTGTTTCTAGCAAACATAAGATCAATCGTCCTTATATGGAACCCGCACGTAATCCGACTCCCATAAAAAGTTGCTAAAACTTCACATAATTGAGTAGACAGAACTGTCCCACTGCTGGGCTCCGGTCTCCATTCACAATGTGAGCAGTACAAGTGTTCAAGTGTGGATTGGTTTAGTGGATTTTACAAACCTTTGAGATCTGTATAGAGAATTCTCAGCAATACAGGTTGCCTCACCATTCGTTCGTCCTCGGCATATTAACGATTGAATTACTTCTAGAATTCGCCTAGGTTACTAGAGGCTATGACTTCCACCCACTAAAGGCCCAACACTAAGCGAGTCACTCAGCTTATTATAACATTAACCAATTGAAATTGTTTAACTATGTTTATACCTACCTCATAAAAATAGAATTCAATTTTCTATTTTTATGAGGTATGTTAATCAATAACATATAATTTAAAAAAGTTATCGTTCTCTGTTTCAGTAACTCTTGTCCAGCCTGCGGTAGTTTTCAAAGAATTAAAAATGGAAGGATTTCTGGTAAATCGCTGGTTCGATCGATGGAATGAGGGAATCGATATGAATTTAAAATGGTTACAAGAAGGTAAACTTAAATACAATGAAAAAGTATATCACGGATTCGAAAATATGGTTGACGCTCTCGTTGGGATATTGAGAGGAGAGAATACTGGTAAAGCCGTTGTGAAAGTGAAGTAACAGTTATATAAAATTCAGTCCTTAAAACACAAGCAGCTCGGAATTTTATTCATCTACCTCATTTCACCTCATAAGGATATTAAAAAAAATGTTTATAACTTAATTTTACGACAAATAAATTGTCTGCGTAAAACTGGTGCAATTTTATTTTATCGAAAACTGACTTTTACTTACGATTTTCTGTTTAATTTTCATCTCTTACTCCACCCTCACCCAAGTCGAAATTTCAAACATGTTGGAATTAACATGTATTTAAATATTTAATGCTTATCACGTACTTCAATGAAAGAGTTTCTTGTTTTCAACCCAAGTTTTTAAGGTATAACACCTTGGACAATAACGTACGTCTATACATTTTCATTTCCTATTTCAATACCTCCAAGCGATTTTCCAGAAAACAGGTAGCCTAATATCTTTCTCAAAGATAGATCTTTCTAAAACCCGAGCCGAGTAGTGGGACAGTTATGGGTTATAACGAGGAAGGGTTATCGCACCTGTGTTAATCCTACAACTACGAAGTATCTTAAAAAATAAAAATATTTTTACATTGTATTTATAGACCATAGTACTATACTAGATCGCTGGAGGTTGTGGCAAATATCAATTAACATAGATCCGACTTTACGATCTAGTGCCATTGTCAAACTGTCACTGTCGTTGCAATCTTATAGAGTGATTTACCTGTTAAAGGTACATAATTTGAAATTTGATTAGGTATTTTGAAATTGTTATTTTATGTAACGAATTCCTTTCTTGCTTGAGCTTACTCTGTTTTAAAATAATTTTAATTAGTAGTATTTTAAACAATATCTTCCATTTATATAGGAATTACGAATAAAGAAATACAATTAGTGGTTTAATTATTAAATGATAAAGACATGTTGCTCTCAGATATTCTTCAAAAGTTTTCTAAGAAATCATCGCGTAATGTGTTTGTTACTTCCATCGAAAGTTCTTTAGGAAACATTATAGCCGCCGCTGATGATGAATTTCTGTATATGGTATTATTTGAAGACTCCAAGAATAAAGAGAAACAAATTCAAGCACTTTCCCAGCAGTTAACATGTTCGTTCGTTGAGGGAAAAAATAAGATACTGGAATGTTTTGAAATAGAATTTTCCGAGTATTTCTCAGGGAACCTCAGAAAATTTACAGTGCCAATCAAAATGCATGGTTCCGATTTTCAAAAGGTACTATTTATTGATAGTTTCGGGAAGTTTCCCACATTTTTAGTTATTTAAATGGTTGTAGCGATTCAACACTTTAGCACTAGGATTTTCAGTTGCTCATGGCGTGGATAACAAATAAAATACCCGAGAACAAACGCTCATATGTCTTAGAAATAGACCAGTGATTGAACCACATACCAATTAACCATCAATTGGGCTACTTACACAAATCATAATTTTTAGTTTATTTTGGTAGTCCCGTCAATCTCTTTTATCAGTGCTACTACTAGGGGTATCCATCGATTCTGTTCAATCAATCCACATTTTAGGCATTTGGCTTTCACTGCTTTAACATCTTTCAAAGTGATTTATGAATGCTTCTCTTACTCACACAATTACAATTTTCTAACAGGAAGTTTGGAATGGACTATTGAATATCCCATATGCTTCTACACAAACTTATGGTGATCTTGCAAAAACATTGGGTAGACCTGCAAGTCATTCCCGAGCAGTTGGGGCTGCTTGCGGGGCAAACCCACATGTCATTGTGGTCCCATGTCATAGACTTGTCGCAGCTTGCTCTAAGGGAGGTTTCAGTTGTGGTGTCGATCGGAAGGAATGGTTAATACAGCATGAGAATAAGTATAGGTCAAGAGAGAAATGAAACACATACAATTGTTAATAAGTACACTGTATTAAGTTCTTTTTTGACATAGAATAAGTTAATGCTTTACATGTATAATTGGAATAAATTTTAAATTCAAAATAAGTATTTTTTAATATTGTTTCAATATGAAAATTAGAATAAATATTGATTTCAAAATTATGAAATTTCTCAAAATTGTTTCAAAATGAAAATTTTACACTTTTAAAGTTTTACTTTATGCTAACTTGAAAGAAACTTTCTAACAACTCATAGGGAATATTCTAATAGTTTTATGTTTACCTTATGTTTGACATTTCAATATGATTGGGGATTGCCAAAGTTGTACATAAAGACATCAACCATGTCTGTATATTTTGAAATTGGTTGAAGTTTCAGCATTAAACCAAATGGACTGTGATATTAAACTTTTAATTTATATATTGTAGGTTTTATAAAACAAGTTTTTATAAATAAATTAAGCTCAAATGACAAGACCCAATGAGATTTGAGGACATTTAATGCTTACTATAAGTTGAGCAAGAGTGGAAATGCCTGTCAAGTTAGTTTGGTCAGTTCTTTAATATATAAAATGTTTTTAATCTGTTTACAAATTGTATAAAAGCACATTTAATACTGATTTTTACCTGACAGAGTTAGAGGAGTGACTTGATGGTAGATTCTCAGTGTTGCCCTATCCACATGAGATATATCAAAGGCACACATTTTTTGAACTTTATAAGCAGGCAAACAAGCTGATGGTCGTCTGATGGTAAGTAACCACCGATGGTTATGGACATTAGGCACACAAGGCTGGGGTGACACTAAACCATTGCCTGCTAAGATACGACCCATACATGTATGGGGAAGACAGATAAAGGGAAGCAGTATATTGCAGAAGCAACCAGAGCCAATAATGATCCCAGACACATCAACAACACATCAGTTTAGAACTGGTGACGGAGGAAGAATGGGAAGGATGATGACTAATGGAGGGCAGAAAGAAAAAGAAGGGAGCTAGTCCTCAAGCCCCCAGCCAGAAAACGGTGAGTCATTTGGCGGCTGACTCAAGCAAGAGTGCAGTAGCTACCCAAATAGGCTTTACAAAAAGATAAGACTATTTATAATTTAATATTAAGAATGATAATATAATCCTTCTGTAAAGCCCTGTGAAGCTGACTTCTATCGCCTCTTACGACACCCTCGTCCGCCAGCGTGGGATTGGGGTTAGTATTCTATGCCGCCCCAATACGGCACAATTTCTGTTGACCAAAAAAGAACAGGTACCGAGTTCCTAACCACAAAATTAGTGGTTTAATAGCTGACGCAACATCATCATTTTCGTATCACAGGTTAAAATTTATTTGCATGTTCCGATGGACATGATATTTTCAAGCATAGCCTCGTTTCACTAGCGTGTAGTAGAGTCCCTTCATTTGCATCAGTTGCTGATGGGACCCCTTCTCAGCCACCTTGCCGTCGCTTACGACACAGATGCAGTCAGCGTCGCGGATCGTACTAAGTCGATGAGCGATGACCACGCATGTTCTTCCTGCCTTTGCAGCTTCCAATGCAGCTTGTACCACCTATATACAAAAATTAGGTTTATATAGCTTCTGCAGAAGTTCAGGCAGGTTTGTTTACGACCAATAAGTTAATGCTGGATATCAATCCCTCTTGATGGAAAGTGGCGATGATGTCTAAGATGTTGGGCGCACTTCACCAGCTATGGTCTAAATCTTTTACGTTTTCAGGAGCGACCCGAGCCCAGTAGTATGATGATTATGAGTTACAAAGTTGCAATGATGATGATGAAGCATATAGATATTTAAATTAACTCATACACACTCATACACCCGCAATATTTTGTTTTTGGATAAATAAAAAGTGCCTCGGCCAGTAATACCTAATTAAATTGATTGATATACAAATGATATTTTTCATAAGTTCATAGTCGATACCTTTTCACTTTCTGTATCCAATGCGCTGGTGGCTTCATCGAGTAGCAGCATTTGAGGTCGTCGGATCAACGCTCGGGCGATAGCTATCCTCTGCTTTTGTCCTCCAGACAACTGGGTGCCTTTTGAACCGATATTAGTATCGTAGCCCTGGAAAAAATAGCTAGTTTTAAGCGGGAAAAAGATATGTCGGTATACATAAGTAGATAAATGTTACAAGCGTAAGTTGCGACCATAGAGCCAAGTGGAGTGCTAGTTTTGTAGAGGATATAAACATACAAATAAGTACGCGATACCATATGTCTAAATGTTACAGTTATGTCACAATAACTACTTTTTTGGTAACTGGTTCGAAGTAAAGCGAGGGCAATTTCTAGTACGTAATAAATTTCATTAACTTACCATAGGAAGTGATAAAATGAAGTTATGAATGTTGGCCTGTTTGGCGGTGGCAACAATTTCATCCATAGATGGTGTCCGAGAGTTGTCCCCGTAAGCGATATTCTCGGCGATAGTTCGATCGAATAAAATAGGTTCCTGTTGCACGATACCTAACGTCTGTCTCATATCGCTTAGTCGCAGGTTCGGTAGTGGGATGTTGTTTTGTGCCTGTGAATTAAAGGCCACTTTTTTGTGATGACTATACTTTAATGAAATAGAAGGAACTGTTTAATTCGTCTTATCAACCAAAAGCTCACTTAACGAAAGTCAAAATTTAACAATACAAAGTCCCTACATCAGTTATAAATTTATTAACAAAATAAAATATATATAGGTAATTAAAAAAAGAGTTTACTCCTAGCGGTCGCCCATCTTCCTACCGACCGTGGCTTCTGTTGTTTATAATGGTTAAGTACTTGCTCGACGTAAAACGCTTGGGTACGAACGCTTCGAGTAGGTACAGACTTTGCTTCAACCCATTGATGGCCCACTACCGAGCGGAGGGGTTAGTGGCCAATCCAAAAGTCGGAAGTTTTCATGCCGAACGAAAGCCTTCAACATGCCTTTACCAACCGGGACCGACACCTTTGGTATGCCCTCCGAACCAGGGAAAGGATCATGAATTTTTTACAACAAACGATTACCAATCCTCATATCGACAGCGCCCGCTGTTTCTTAACTTTTCGATCAAGGTTACAGACTTACAACAAACATAACTTACAACAATCCCGCCATCAGGATCGTAGAAACGCTCCAGGAGTTGTATGACAGTACTCTTCCCGCAACCACTTGATCCTACCAGAGCAAAAGTTTTCCCTTGTTCTATTTCCAAGTTCATATCCTTTAGAACCTGAATAAGTGGCCTGGTCGGGTACTTAAAGTTTATATTCCTAAGACTTGCTTCACCTGTTCCTTTCTGAAGATCGTAAAATCAAAGTAAAATACTAATGAAACGCATTAAGAAATATTAATTAAATCTTTCATCATCATAGTTGACACTAGTGGGTTTGGGCTTACTTTCATAATATGAGGGCTATAGTCCATGGTCCACCACACTGGCCAAGTGAAGGTTGACTACACACACCTTCGAGGACTTTATAGGGAATTCTCAGGAGGGCAGGTTTTTTTTTACCAAAAATAGCTTAGCGCTTGACTACGATCTCACCTGATGGTAAGTGGCGTTGAAGTCTTTGATGGTAAATTGTAAAGATTGATATTATCAGACGATTTATCATTCATACAAATTAGTTTCAACAGTTTTCTCACGACATTTTTCTTGACCGAAGCAAGTAATAATTAACATGGAAAATGCACATCACTTTTTTTTATTAGAAGTGCGCGCATATTTTGACTCCAGCACCAAACTGTTAGGCTATCACTGTTTCATAAATCTTTACATAGCTATAAATGTCAAAGTTTGTGAGGATTAATGAGTTTGGATGGATGCATGGATGGAGTTTATTTAACTAAGACTTGCTGAAGTAATAAATGGTTTCTTACAAAGTTTTCAAAGGCAGGTGTTTTTGGATCCGTGATCTTGGATTCTTTTTTTAACATCGTGATAATACGAGCAGCTGCTTTGATGCCTTTCTGGAAGTTTGGCGCGAACGCAAAACCTTGCGCCGCAGAAGTAGAGCTCATTAGAAGAGCATCGGATGATCTGTAATAAATCGTAACGATCATTTTATCACTCATATAAAATTGTTCAGCAATTCGGCATGCAAAGTTCTAAGTTCCAATGTGGTTTTGTTCCTTTGCATGGTATGCATAATGTAAAAATCATAAGATTTTCATTTGTCGGCCAAGAAGGAAATGACAGACCGTCTCCTTGTAACATCCTTAACCGTGGGGAAGGGAAAGAAAGAAAAGAAGCATTATATTGTGGAAGCAACAGATAGGTCAGATCATATCGCTTCAGACACAGCGTACTTCCAGGAAAGTTGATAGAAACATGGGAACAAAATGACTGCAAGTACGAGAAAGAAGAAGAGGCAAATAGTAGGTGACTGACCAGAAACCATACTTACTTAAGTATAATCGAGTAGTGGATATTATTGTTGACAATTAAAATGCCGCCGTAGTAGAATGCTCCAGCGTATACGAAGTGGTACAGTCCTCTGGCGACGCCAAATACTATTCCACGCCAATGTGTCGACTTCTTGGCGAGATGTAGCGCTGGCAACAGACGATTGGCGTATTCCTTGCAAAATGTCGCTTCCCTGCCTAGTGATACCACCGTGCGGATATTTGCAACCGCTTCAACAGCTATCTGTAAAGTGATGAGGCTGTAAGTGGCATTCATGGTCTACTAATGAGAACGTCTGGTAAGGTAATTTGGTCTGTTACTAAGAAGATTCTAATCCATTTCGCGGTCCCAATGAGGTTTGGTAAAGGTAAGTGTCCCACCAAAATATTGAAAGATTATATGCCACTTGAAGATCTTCGAGATGGCTATGCCATTGATAACAACAGAGACCGACGGATTTACGTACCCAACCCCCGTTGGTAAAATTTATGTTTATTGTTATGGAGAAAGAATGCAGAGGGTAAAAATAAGAAATAATTGTTTTAAAAAGTTAGCTCTACCATACTTCTTAAAAAGCTTCTTCACTATTTTGGTACTATCAATGTTACGCTATGATATACCAAATTACGACTAAATTAAATAAGAACCCTAATGGTATAACAAAATAAAAAAAATCTGTGTAATAACTCTACGCTAGATGGCGTGATTAGTATGTAAGTATTTAAGTCATTCGGAACTAAATTTTATTGTTATGCTTACTTGTGAACTCTCTTCCATCGTTTTTGCGGCTCCAAATGACTCTGTTGATATTATTCTGCCTTCTTTGTACACGATGGCTGCCATGAATGGTACAAATGTAAGCGTCACTAATGCCAGACGCCATTGGTAGTAAAACGATAATGCCAAGCCCAATAGGAACGTGCCTGCTGCGTTTAAAACTGTTCCTATACGCTGCCCAGTTGCCTACGAAATATTAAAATATATTTTAAATATTTAGGTAGGTTCACAAATGATATAATTTGAGAAAATTATACAAAAAATATAGAATATGATTTTCAATTGTAATTATTTTTAATATTATTAATATTAGTTTCATAATTCACAATTTAATCTATTTATGTATTAAGTTAATCTAGTTAACGCGTTTTATTAATTTGTTATATTAAGTGTGAAATAAATAATAAATTTTATTACTGTAGAAGCCTAACTAAAAAGCTATAGAGACATAATGACTCGCCGAACTCGAAATACAAAATTGGATGATAACATAATATCGTCAAATTAAGATAATACAGAAGGCTGGAATTGAATT